>APFE030236401.1:0-20659 GCA_000404065.3 Pinus taeda
TGTTTGCTTCCTCATGGATTTCACTTGTAATGTAAGTGTGCCATGCTCTAAAATCCTATGAGATGGCTTCGACCCAAACTAGCAAGTCCCATTTGTATTGCATCTTCACTTTCAGTGCCTTTATTAGTATGTTCTTGGAGTTTGACTATACATTATTCCACAACCATGGAGATTCATATGAGCTTTGTCCAATTCAATAGCATAATATAGAATGATGTCCTTGGTAATCTCCAAGCCTTCATGTTCTATTTTCAGTCTGATTTTTCCAATATATTCCCTAATATCCTGGAAGATGACTTCTCTTCCTTTGATTTCTTCAAGAGATATGATGGTGGGAATCCCATTATTTTTCCTAAGAGGCTCAAACCCATTATGCAGTCGATTATTTGTAGCCATATTACTAACCAATTGTGCTACCAGATGTGTGTAGTTCTATAGGTGGAGTCTTAATTGAAATTTGTTTATTTTTGTGGCAACCTTGTCCTTCTTTCCCAAATGTTGCGAAGCATATGGACATTTGGAATTCCACTCATGCATTTGATTAACTTATCTCTTTTCTATCTTTAGGAGTTTCACCATTTCATGTTCCTTCTTCTAAATGCAAATGAGAGGAGCCATGACCTATTGTATAATTATCATCTCATCATATAATCACACCATGGTGTCCTCCATTGGCCCCAACTATTCTTGCATGGATGACTGCCATTCTATAATGTTGAAGTTCTATGATGATAGTTGTTGATTCTATTTCACAAGATGTTCTACATGTTGCTTCACTGCAACAAGTTCTCTTCTCAGCCTGGAATTCTCATTCAACAAGTACTCAAAGTTATCTTGTGCCTCTTGTAGCGAATGCAACATTTTATATCATGACCACCCTAGGATTCCATCTTATGTTGGTAGTTATCACCTTCTTTGTAGACACTGAGATTGTATTATGAGGATCCTTTTATAAATATCTATTCCTTTGCTGCACGTTCCTATTCTTCAACTGATCGAGCATTACACTACATACATCCATGACTTTGTCTGCTGGTGGAAGTATGACCCCCATCTCTTTGAATGAAAGATGACTGCTTGTGAGAGGATTTTCTCCTGGAGTCTCTGATTCTTCCTCTATTAGCTAGATGGTATCTTCTTCCTCGAACTATTCCTCTTCCAGCTCTCGAGTCAATTGTTCTCCTTCCAATATTGGTGTTGCTTCCTCCCCTTGGGACTGCCTCTGTTATTCTTCTTCTATCATTCTCTTCTCTTCCTCTTTTGGTTGTTGCTTCTCCAAAAAATCATCCTACTAACACTTCCTCTCTTCTTCTTTTTCTTCTCTCCTCTCTTTCTCATCTTGAATATTTACATTTCTTGTTGTTGCAACTTGTCGAGGAATACTTGATCCTTTTCTTGGGAGTTACTTTTTTTTCTTGAGGTGTTATCTCCTCCTCGTCCTACACTTGCAAATCTTGATATGGTGATCATGGGGTGAAGTGGTGTTCATTTCTCAATGTATCTTCATGTTGGCATTGTACCAGTTCTTTATCTTCTCATCTTCTGCTATAGACATCGATGAGTACCCTATATTGTGACTGATCCTTTGACAATGTTTCATGACAATTCTCCTGGGATCATATCCATGGAAGTCTTTATTGGTGAAGTGTAGGTGGTCCAACTCTTGCATATATGTTGTTATCACCTTGTGGCTCTTTAACTCTTACATTTTGATCCTCAATGGAAAGATAGGCCAATGGGGATTTCCTCCTCCTGTGAAGAATTCCTAAAAATCCTTGTCCAACTGATTTGCTACTTCTTGCATGACCACTTTGTTGGTCACATATCATGGCATAAGAGGAGGGGATATTTGACAATCGAAGCACTTGATGTATGTATCCTCAGTAGCTGAAAACTAGTTTGTGATATATTGAAGTGACTCCTTTACCTGATCAATCATGAAAGGAGAACCAATCTCAAATATCATGTGCAAGATAACCAAGGACGTGTTCAACCAATATGCCTCTGAAGCTTTCTTCTAATAACACTTTGTAGTGGATTAAACTAGGAACTTATCCTCAGGGGTCCAATTCCAGTTCATTCTTGGGAACTCATACATGCACAAATTCGTTTTCTTGGTTCCCCTCTAAAGATTCCTTTTCCTTCCCCACTTGATGTTGCAACTCAAATGACAAGATATCCACCCAATTAAAATTTATACCATAGGTCACCACTATGTTGAGCATGTATATCCAATCCTCTTTGAACACCTTAGTGTTCTTACACCATACAACAGACAATAAATGGCTATCAGGTATTGATATGCATCTCTGAGAATATTTGTTAGATACACTATGGATGGGAGATGGAGAAACTTGGCAGGTTCTTGACACCATGATTTGATAATGTCACTAGTATCGAGGGTTGCCCATCTTGTGTAGAATTTTTCATTTGAATATTCATTGGGCTTGAGCATCTTATAATATGTTTGCATAACTTCACCATTATAGGTGGTGAGATGACCACCACTCTCACTACGTAGCACGAGGTGAGAATCATCCATATGGGTAGTGATCCATTCAATCACCTCTGCACATGTCATGACCAGTAATCTACATGTGACCCTGTGCATCTTGGACTTCTTGATGTTGATGTATGCATGCAAATATTATAAGTTCTCTGCAAACCTTTCCTACATGAATGTGTTCTAAATCTTCCTCCACGTGACCTTTGTATCCTTATCAATAAAGCCTATGTATCTGCATATATGGGGATATTTGGCTTTATTACTTCTACAGGTTCATCAGTGCTTGCTTCTAAAGGTTCCTTGGAGGTCACTTTGTGAGGCGTCATGGCTCCAATATATGACGATAGAGTGGTAACACTTGTAGCACGAACACTTGTTTGTGGAAACACACTCATAGTGACAATATTAGATTAAAACAACCTACTTATGCATTTATACTTGTAAATTGCATACAAAGAGACATCACATATCATAGAACATGAAAAACTATGAAATAAAATGCAAAATAACTTGCATGCAAACTAGGAGGATGCACTTTCAGAGCATGAAGGAACATGCAGGGTCATTCATGGCTTTGTAGTGCACACGCTCAAGCAAGTGGAATAAATAATCTAGGGCACATTGGTGCACCCCGAAGGGTTGAAATGATGGAATAATGGGCCTTTAGGTCTTCCCTATGCACTCATGCACTCAAGGAGACAGGGAGGGTGCACGATTTCACTCCAAAGGGACGAAGTATGAGGTGATAAGTTTTCGCTCCTTCACAATGCGCCCATGCACTCAAGGTAAAGGAGGGTACATTTTCGTGGTGAAGAAGTGCGCTATAGAGAAAAACTTGATCAAATAGGGTGCAGTTTTCATGTTTTGTTGGGCTTCGAGATCAAGAAGTACGCTCTACATGTTGGAAGCTCATAAACAAGTTTGAACAACAATATTTGATGCTAAGATGAGGAAAACAGATCTGCAAGGCTTTATAGTTGTTGTCTCATTCAAGGTGGAATCTAAAACATTTGAAGAATGTGAAGATTTTTTTCATGCGACAACATATAAACACTTGCAATATGAAAATTTGATGTAAAATCCAGAAAAAAAAAAAATAAAAAACTATTTATCCACAACAATAAAAGAAAGATTTGGAACTAAAATGATGAAACAAAATGAAGAGATTTGATATGCAATACTTACTTGATGCACTGGTTAATGAAGAGACTCTTGATTCCTAGTTGTATGCCCAAGTCAGATGGAATGATTTAAATAATTTAACATGCAAAAGCTAATTCATTCATGAGTGCCACTTATCGTCGCTTGAAAGTATTAGATAAGAGAACTTAAGTGGGATCCTATTTTCTAGGAGTGCGCCCACATGCAACAAGATGGAACATGCATGCATCCCTAGAGGATGCATGTCTTCATCATGAAGGAGTGCACTCATGGAGAGAACACTTTTTCAACATGAAGGATTGCGCTCAAGGAGGGTGCACTCCTTCGACCTTAAGGAGTAAGCTCAAGTTGAGCGAATGCCTACACCAACTTGGATTGTGCTTTTGCTTTTCTTAGTGTTTTTCTTACTTTTGTTTGCTTTTTTCATGCTTTTGAGTGTTTTTCGAGTGTGTGCATGACGATAAGGCAAATTTCTAAGTCAATAAAGATCATGAGTTCACCTAACCATGGACTAACAAACTCAAGCACTTCTAATGGTTAAGTGACAATGCTTAAGAAACATTGACTTAGGAGGATGGAACACTAGAAGAAAACACATAGATAACAAGTCAAACAACATGATGAATCAACGGGGCTTGAAATGATAATTATTGTAGGCTCCATAATTGACATAAGAAAAAATATTGGAGGGTCATTGTCACAACGACAATAGGTGGTTTAGTATGCTTCATAAATATACACAACTAAATTTTCAAACTATCATACTTTTGTCTAGATTGTTGAGATGGTTTCCTTATTAGTTGTTTAAATCCAAGCTTTCACTAAGAGTATTTTTTATCATTGAAAAATTGTAAAACCAAATGCACCAACCTAGGCACTCAACATCAAAGAATAGATTGTGCAAATGCGCCAGTGATTGTTGGAAAACTTCAAAAATCAAGAAAAAACAAAGGTTCCTAAGATTTCCATTTAAAAAATAAAACCAAGTAATGTCATCCAAGAAGATTTTCATAGATCATCGTGGTTATTTCTTTGAGGGCCACATGGATTCACAGAAGTGACATGAGATTGTTCTATGGGGAAAATAAACTTAAATGAGAAAGAACCAAGTGAAAGGAAAAGGTTAAGGAGATCAATCTCAAGCCACTACACCAATAAAGTGGAGTTAGGGAACCCCTAAAGGAATCCTTTTGTCTCGCACAAGATTGATCAAATATCAAATCTCATCAATGAGCCAAGGGGAGGCAAGGAATGTTCTAGTGCCTATAAATATCACTACATTTGGGACCATGTTCATAGCAAGTTTATGCTTCCAAATTATCTCATAATTAGCATTTGTTAGGTACCTATAATACTATTCTATTCCCCTTATTATTATTGTTTTGCTCACGTACCCCCCCATGTTGTGATTGTTGTGTCCCATAGAAGCCCACTATTGTTATTGTTGTGCCCTTACATTATTATTGTTATGTAGGCTCTAATTATATTGTCATACCTTAGACTCCTATATATACCAAGGAGGTCTATCATTTGTATCATCCAATAATTGCTCATTTATGTAATGTAAATGAGGTTTACCCCTTGAAGAGGATAATTTTTAAGTTGTTGATCTATCTTTTCTTCTATTTTATGAGCTGGTTGCATAATATTTGGTATCAGAGCTTTGGATTCTAGGGTTTCACTTCTTCAAATAGGTCATCTTGGAATTTTCGCAATATATTTTTTTATATGAGGCTTCAAAAGATAAAATATTAACCACATATAGCAGAAATATTGGTGAACTTTGTATACAAATTTCAGATCTTGGTTCGCTATATTTTCAGATATATGATCCAAGGAAGTTAGGGTTTTTGTAGGCTCCCTAATTCAATCTCAAATAGGTAACCTAGGTAAAATCGTCATAACTTTCTCTCCAAGAATCGGATTTGAATTTTGTAAAAAGATTCTCAAATAGCACAAAATTTAGTTTTTTTTTTTTTTTTTTTATCATTTTCAAGGCCAAAAGTCAAAAAAGTGATATGTGGCACTTCGTACTTGTTCACGCTACTGAAATATTCGATAATAAAGTCATCATGGGAGATTGGTAGTAACTCTTTCTTGAAGAATCCAATCTTGGTCCGACTTGTGGGTCTGGAAGGAAGACTCAGAGTGCTACAATAGGATGGAATTCCAGACCTTGGAGATATGAAATTACAGAGATACAATAGTTTCAATATCACGCTCCTAAAAAACAAGAAAAAGGTGTGTAATTTTTTAAATTTTTGCATAACTTTTGTTTGAAAAATAAGTTTGAAGTGACACACCTAGTAAGCCACCAAAAACCTCTTCTATGATGCATGAAGAGGAGGAATAAATGCAACATGATATATAAAAATTACGTGACCAAATGCAACAATTTTCACTCTCACAAAGAGTAACCAAAAATGAATTGGAAGCGATGATGAATGTTAATTGCATGGTTTAAAAGGGAACATGGATGATTTATAATGAAAAATAAAAATTGACATGGAAGGCTTGAAGGATGGTTTAGAAAGAAAAATGTAAGGTTTGGAGGATGGTTTAAAGGATGAAATGGAAGGTTTGACAAAGTTTCTACAAGAAATGCTTCCTAATGGCGACAAGGTATTCCATGAAACTCATGGTGAGAAAAAAAAAGGAATATTAATCATAATTTTAAAGACTCTAACTTTGGGTTTAAAGCCTACCACACTCCAAATATTGATATGAGGAATTTTTATGGCAAGGATCCGGTAACATGGATACTACAGATGGAGAAATATTTTTATCTACATGATTTGCAACCCTCACAAAAGGTACATATTGCATCTTTATATTTAGAACCCAATCAATTTGTATGGTATAGATGGATTTTTTCTCGTAAACCACTTGTCACCTGGTCAATTTTTATGGAGGAAATGATAGCACATTATGAGTATACAAAGCGAAACATCTTTAGGCAATTGATAAATCTCAAACAAAAGGGTTCAATGGTGAAGCACATTGAAGACTTCCAAAAATTGAATATTAGGGTAACTGATATTCTAGAGGAGCATAGAATTGATGTCTTCATAGGGACTTTAAAGGGTAACATCCAACATGAGGTTCACCTTTGGGAGCTTGATTCATTGGAGAAGGCATTCAGGGTGGTAAGAAAAGTTGAAAGAAAAATAATGGCAACAAGAAAGTCTACCACTCACAACGATAAAGATGGAAGTGTTGTTGTTCCTAGTCTTCCACAACCTACAAGGTTCACACCACCATAATTGAAGGAAAAAAGAGCAAAAGGGATTTGTTATAGTTGTGATAGAAAATACACTAAAGGCCATAAATGTGTTGAGAAGAAATAATTCTACATATATTGTGAATAGGAGGAAGAAAAGGAACAATAAACATCAAAAGAGAAGGATATATTCCAGGAACCAACCCTAGAGAAACAAGAAATGAATCTGACCATATCTTAGAATGCATTGGCAGGAATTACCACTCCTTAAACTCTCAAGATAAAAGGATATATCAAGAAGAAAAAGGTAATATATCTGATTGATTTGGGTAGTACCCATAATTTTATTCTTTGTAAGATAGCTAAGGAATTGAATTGCTTCCTATATCCATCACCAAAGTGTCAAGTGATGGTTGCAAATGAAGGAGCTATAAATTTCTCTGGAAAATGTCATAATATCAAGCTAACCATGGGGTAATATGTATTGAATAGTACAATGCTTTCCATTCCAATGGGTGGTGCTGATGTTGTACTAAGAGTCCTATGGTTATAATATTTGGGGATGATAAGCTTTAATTTTCAAGAACTTTTCTTGAATTTCTTTTTGGGAAGGAAAGGAATTTGAATTAAGGGGTATCATAGGGAAACCAGAAACTATAATCATCTCTAATGGCATGAAAAATCTTCTAAAGAAATACAATGGGGCGTAATTGCACAACTATGCTCACTAGAGGTTCAAACATCAAAATCATGTATTTCTCCAGATCTCCAAAATGTCTTGGACAATCATTCCAAGGTATTTGAGACTCCCAAAGGCCTCTCACCTATTCATGATCATGCTATTCATTTGATTCGAGGAAGTGTTCCTCCAAACATCAGACCTTACAGGTATCTCTATGCCCAAAAGCATGAAACTAAACGTATGGTTGTAGAAATGCTATAGGTAGGTATAATTCAACCTAGTCAAATTTCTTTCTCTTCTCCAGTAGTATTGGTGCACAAGAAGGATGGATCATGGCATGTGTGTCTAAATTATAGGGAGCTCAACAAGATCACTATTAAATATAGATTTCCCATTCCTATCATTGATGAATTGTTTGATCCGGTTCTCTTCAGCTACTGGAATTAACCAAGATATTTTGCTTCTGTGATGTTAGCATAAATGGATGTGAAATATTATGAAAAACCACATGTGCATTATTTAAAGAAGATGCAACATATGATGACCATCAAATCAAAAATCACACATATATTGATAACTCTATTCACCCATTGTGAATTACATCTCTAGGCTTGGTGTCAAGAGTGGGGAGGCTGCTTAATTAAATGTTGTAGAATGATGATGATGTACATGGTATATTCTTTGTCATTACAAGGATAAATTCTCTCAGGTAGAATGCCATGTCTCTCTACGAGACGTTCTCCTTATAGGAACTCTCACTCATATGGGCCCTCCTTTAGCATGCCAAGATAATAAATTCTCACATTACGTGGCATACAAGTAGCCTTAAACATAATGGTAAAAAGGATCTAAACAAAAAAAACACCATCTCAGCAAAACAAAAGAAAGACATGGCATCACTGCATCATATACCTCCACTTTCATGGATGGCTTGAAAATTCAAATCTCAACTGATGAAATGGATTACACCATTGAATTCATGGCGTGAAATCGTGTCAAACAACTATAAACTTGGCCCCTTTCTGACACCATCAAAATTTGGACCCTCGAAAATCTCTAAGATTCCCCCAAAGATTCCTTCTTGGAGATGGGTGAAAAATCCACTACTCGGATGAAAATTATCAGCCCACCATCGTGTTTCCTGCAAAATTTTGAGAAAAATGACTATAAATTCAACATCATTTTGCCTCAGTAAAAAATCAGCCTCCAAGGGAATCTTTTAGATGCCTCAATATTCTACAAAGATTCCTCACTGTTGACTGCCTGAAATTCTGCTGCTCAGATGAGGAAACAAAACACACCATCACGTTCCCTGCAAAATTCTATTTCATTTCATTCTAAACTTGACATGATTCCATCACTTTGAAAAATTTGTCCTCCAGGGAATCTTTTAGATTCCTCATTGATTTTGCATGGAATATTTTGTGCAATATTCCAAGGAATATTCCCCTGGAAAATTCTTGTCTCCAAAAACATGCACATAGGATTTCGACTAGGCTCTTGGTTCCAGCATGTTCAAGTTTCCTTTGTTCAACCTCCAATCTCTGTGCTCTTCCCCTTGGCCACATATGGGTTTTGGTTTATAATAACATTTTCGATGGAGTTATCAAACATTGGGTGATTGGCTTAATGGAATCAGCCTACTTTTTCTATGGTGAGGACCGAGGGTCGAATCTCACTTGCGGCAAAAATACATAAACAATTTTTTTATTTTTTTTTTGGGTGGTTAATCACTAACCATTGGCACGTAATATTTGTTTTAACTGTTGGCAACAATTGGTTACAGTTTTGGCATTGTTTGGTGTTGTTTTTAATTATGGCACATAATGAGTTTTGGTGGTGTGGTTTTATGATATGGGTTGTTACATTAGTGATTGTGGAACATGGGTGGCGGTTATTGTAACATTGGCATGTGATGTTTGAAGGTTTATGTGGGATCGCATGTGGGCGAGTTGGCCAACTGGATAGGCGGGTTCAAATCCCGTCAGTCCCAGTGTTACAACCTTTTAAATGGCTGATATATATAACATATATATCTTCAATGTTGTTTGGTGGGGTGGGTCTGTTGGTGGGCGGCCCACCTGCCACGTATTGTAACATGTGGGTTATGTGGGTCGGGGATTGGCACAGGTGGCCCACCAACCCAAACATATATATATATATATATATATATAATATATATATATAGTATATATATATATATATATATATATATATTATATATATATATATATATATATATATATATATCTTAAGCCATAATGGTAAAAAACCACCAAACAAATTTTAAGGGTCACCGACAAAATTAACAAGGTGATAAATTCACCCGTTTCGATGGTTGGAATCCGTGCGTTGGAAATTTCCAAATTGTTGTCTCATTAGTGGCTGCCACTAGGGCCTAGTTTGACCAGAAATTTGATCATGAATATCTTGAGCATACAAACTCGGATTTTAGTGTTATTCACACCGTTGGAACCAGGACGTTGAGCACTATGATCTGGTCCTAGTTTTGGTGAAAGTCAAGAACTTTGGCTTTTGAGCTTTTCCATAGTCATTGCTAAATTTTGAACGTTTCTGGAGCCACCTAGATCATTCCTCCCCCTTGAGGAGCTTTTGGTCCTCCAAAAGCACAAACATAATATGCAACTCTTGTGTTGCAATGTCTGCACAACAAGTGTCTTGACATGCCACACTTCCCTCTCCTTCACCCTTGTTCTTCATAAGCATAAGTGATGAACCGACACTTGCATCCTCTACAAACTTGTAGTACAATATTTGGAAACTACATGCTCAATTACATGAACAATCATGACGCAAGCATCCCCATACTTGCCATAGTTTATAACACACACTCTTCGGTCAAGTTTACATCATAATAAAAATCAATACCCCAACTATCAATTAAAGGCCAAAAGATCATTGTTTCTTTAATAAGTGATGGAAATCACATCATCACTTTTACAATTATAAAGCAACATATGATTTACAAAATGTGGCCATGACAAGCTACCATATCTAGTAAAACCATCTCTCACTCATCAAAATGAATGGGTCATCATCCTAGAGCTAATTCGCTTGTTGAACAAATTTTCCAATTGGTTCCTGCACGAGCACTTTGTCCTTGAGAAACTGCTTTGGATGGAGCATCCAACATGTAGCCCTTTGATGTCCACTTCTATTGCAATGATTGCAAAAAGTATTCTTCCTACATACCTTCTTAAACTTCTTCCTTCCGTAATGTGGAGAAGGCATTTCATGCCTCGTCCTCTTTCTTGTTGCCATTCTCTTCCAGCACTCAACAACCACATGGTTATGTAAACCACAAAAACTACATCGTTTTCTACGCCATGATTTTTTCTCATCATTAAAAATATTCTTGTAATCAAAATGAACACTAGAATACTGAGACTTTTTATACCTTTCTATATTGTCTCTGGTGCAATTCTAGTGATGAGAGCTTGCCTTAGATATTCCTCTACAAGATGCATTGTCATGGGAGGATTGTGATGTGTTCCAATCATCCTCTTTCTCTGATGGATTCAAAAATGTCTTGGAAGCTTTTTCTTGCCTTTGAACACTCTCCTTTACTGTACCCCAAACCTACAAATGAAGGTCTTTGTACAACCTCCAATGGTTGAGTCATTCCTTAGCCATTAACACCAAGTCCTCCTCCATTATATCCCATCTTGGTAAGGAGTCTCATGTAGTTCCTAAAATGGGTACCTCCATGTTTCCAACTGAAATAACTTCATGTGAAAATGAAACTAAAGAATGATCAACATTGTTTACCTTAGCTGTCGAGTTTGAAACATGTGATGATGGCTTTGTTAAGCCTTCGTTGGGCTTCAAATTTTCCAAGGCCTCTTTTGTGGCTCGTATCTGAATTTGTAATATCTTCTTCTCCTCTTTTTCTTCTCATAGAAGTCTCCTCAATTCAACATTCTATTCTTGAAAGCTCTGATTGATCTCCTCATCTGAATGATGAGACGAAAATGAGGAATATGAATAATCACTGGAAGATGGAGATGGAGCATCATCCTTTTCTCTTTCTTTCTCCTATTCCTCTCTTTCCATCTTCTCCTCATAATTTGCATACATTAAATCTACCATGCATGCCATATTGAGGGGGTCCTCATAGAGATATTTTTGATCCTCCATTTTCCTTTTTGTTGCACGTTCAATCTCTGGTTATCATTCACACTCACAATTCACATAGCAAGAAGACCACTCTCATACCAAACTTGATCTGGATCTCTTCAGCTACCATAATTAACCAAGATCCTTTACTTTTGTGATGTTAGTAGAATTTCATGTGAAAGAGTATGAAAAAACACATGTTCATGCTTTAAAGAAGATGAAACATAATGATGACCATCAAATCAAAGAACACCCACACATTGATAACAGAGTTCACCCAGTGTGGGTTACGTCTTTGGGCCCGATGTCAAGAGTGGGGAGGTAACTTCATTAAATGCTACACAATGGTGATGATGTATATTGTATATTCTTTGTCATTACAATGATAAATTCCCTCAACTATCGTTCCATGTGTCTCCACGAGACGTTCTCCTTCTAAGAACTCTCACTCATATGGGCCCTCCTTTAGCATGACAAGATAATAAATTCTCATCTTACGTGGCATACAAGTGTCCTCTAACATAATGGAAAGGAGGATCTCAACAACAAAAGCATAATCTCAACAAAACAAAATAATGACATGGCATCACTGCATCATATACCTCCACTTTCAAGGATTGCTTGAAAATGCAAAGCTCAAGTGATGAAATGGACAACACCATTGAATTCGTGGCTTGAAATCGTGTCAAATGACTATAAATTTGGCCCCTTTCTAACACTGTCAAAATTTGGACCCTCAGGAATCCTGAAGATTCCCCCAAAGATTCCTTTATGGAGATGGGTGAAAAATCTATTTCTCGGACGAAAATTCTGAGCCCACCATCGTGCTCCCTACGAAATTTTGAGAAAAATGACTATAAATTCAACATCATTTTGCCTCGATCAAAAATTAGCCTCAAAGGGAGTCTTTTAGATTCCTCACTACTGACTGCCTGAAATTTTGCTGTTCAAATGAGGAAACGGACCACACCATTATGTTCCCTGTGAAATTCTGGTTCATTTGAGTATAAAATTTATATGATTATGTCATTTTGAAAAATTGCCCTCAAGGGAATATTTTAGATTCCTCATTGATCTTGCATGGAATATTTTGTAGAATATTCCAGGAATATTCCACTAGAATATTCTCATCTCAAAAAACATGCACACAGGGTTCCGCCTCAGCTCTGGGTTCCAGCGCATTAAAGGTTCCTTCGTTTGTCATTCGATCTTTGTGCTCTTCCCCTCGACACATAAATGGGTTTTGGTTTATAATAACATTTTTTACAGAGTTATAAACCATTGGGCCATTAGCTTGATGACATCAACCTCTTGTTTCGACGACGGGGACCCAGGGTCGAATCTTGCCTGCGGAAAAAATACATAAACGATTTTTTTTGTTTCATTTTTTTTTTTTTTGGGTGGTTAATCACTAACCGTTGGTATGTAATATTCGTTTTAATCATTGGCGGCAAGTGGTTACAGTTTTGGCGTTGTTTGGTGTTATTTTTAACTATGACACATAATGAGTTTTGGCAGTGTAGTTTTATGATATGGTTTAACACCCCGTTACATTGGCAGTTATGGAACATGGGTAGCGGTTATTGTAACATTGGAAGGTCATGTTTGGAGGTTTGTGTGGGACTGCCCGTGGGTGGGCTAATTAATTGGCCAAGTGAGTTCAAATCCTACCAGTCTCAGTTTTATGACCATTTAAATGACTGATATATATATAACATATATATGCTCAACGTTCTTTGGCGGGGCATGTATGTTGGTGGGTGACCCGTCCACCACATATTGTAACATGTACGTTATGTGGGTTGGGGATTGGTAGGGGTGGCAACCCACCAACCCAACATATATTATTTTTATTATAGTTTAAGAAATAATGGTAAAAAAATACCGAACATATTTTAAGGGTCACTGGAAAAATTAACGAGGCAACAAATTCACCCATTCCGACAACGGAAATCCGTGCACCGGAAAATTCCAAATTGTTGCCTCATTAGTGGCTGCCACTGGGGCCTAGTTTGACAAAAGCTTTGACTGTGAATATCTTGAGCATACAAAATCATATTTGAGTTTCATTTGCATCATTGGATCTAGGACGTTGAGCACTATGATCTAGTGCTAGTTTGGGTGATATATGATAACTTTTATTTTTGAGTTTTTCCATAGCCACTGCTAATTATGAGCATTTCTGGAGCCACCTTGATCATTGTTGGATTAATTACATGGAGAAATTTACTTCACCAGGTTGGATCTTCATTCAGAATATCATCAAATTAGAATAAAGAATAAAGACATTCTGAAAACAACATTCAAAACTCAAGAGGGTCATTATGATTTTTTGGTCATGCTTTTTGGCCTTACTAATGCACCTTCCACATTTCAAGGCTTTATGAATTCCATTTTAAAACCTTTCCTTATAAAATTTGTATTAGTAATTTTTGATGATATACTAATCTACAACAAGTCTTGGAAGGATCATGTTCAACATGTTGACAAAGTGCTCAAACTATTGGAGGAGAAACAATTATATGAAAAAACATCCTAATGTTTCTTTGGAGTACAGGAGGTGGAATATTTGGGTCATATTGTATCTCATGAGGGTGTTAAGGTAGACCCTAAATAAATTAAAGCCATAAAGGAAAGGAATATTCCCACAACCATAAAGAATCTTCGAGGATTTCTCTGGTTGATAGGGTATTATCGGAAGTTTGTTAAGCATTATGGCAGAATAACAACACCTCTAACAACATTACTATAGAAAGAGGAATTTTCTTGGACTTCGGAAGCAACTAAGGCCTTTGAACATATTAAAGAGGCAATGTGTCAAGCATTGGTACTAGCTATGCCATACTTCACAAAAATTTTTACTATGGAATGTGATGCCTCAAGAAATGGAATTGGCGTTGTTTTAATGCAAGAAGGAAAATCCATTTGTTTTGAAAGTCACCCAATCAAAGGAAAGTATTTACACTAACCTATTTATGAGAAGGAAATGTTGGCAATACTACATGCACTAAAGCAATGGCGGCCTTACCTAATGGGAAGACATTTCAAGGTCAAAACAGATCATGATTGTCTTAAATACTTTTTGGAACAAAGATTATGTTTAGAAGAGCAACCAAAATGGGTCACAAAGATGTTGGGTTATGAATTTGAAATCATTTACAAAAAAGGGAAGCAAAATATTGTTATGTGTGCACTCTCAAGAAAGGATGAGGATGTGGAAGCATTTCTTTATGTCATTTCTACTATCCAACCTGATTGGATAACCAAAGAAAGGGATGAAGGGAAGAATGATGAAGAGGTGTGGACATTCATTCAAAATTTGCAGAAAGATCCTAGTAAATATGATACATTTAGCTAGAAAAATTATTCGTTATGGTACAAATATCGCTTATCTTTGTAAGAATTCATAGCTCAAGCAAAATATTCTTTTGGAATTGCACAACCCCCCGGGAGGGCACTCAAGATTTTAAAAACTTACCACAGGGTAAAGAAGGAATCTTTTTGGGATGGCCTTAAATCTGATATTCAGAAGTTTGTGGCAAAATTTTTGGTTTTCCAACAAAATAAAGTTGAAACAATTAAGACCCCATGTCTATTACAACCTTTAGCCATTCCAAGTAAGCATTGGGAGGAGGTCTTAATGGATTTTATTACAGGTTTACCCAAGTCCAAAGAAAAGAGTTTCTTCATAGTGGTATTTAATAGACTTACCAAGGATGCACACTTTTGTGCAATATCTCATCCTTTTAAATCCAATATAGTTTCTACTGAATTTATGGAAACAATTCAAAAGCTACATGGAAACCCAAATATTATTGTAAGTGATAGAGATGTCATTTTCATTGGAAATTTGTGGAAGGAATTATTTTCTTGTCTTGGTACTCAATTAGCTCATAGCTCATCTTATCATCTTCAATATGATGGGAAAACTGGGACGGTGAACAACGTTTGGAAAGATATCTTCGTTGCTTTTTATCTAATAAACAAACACAATGGGTCAAGTGGTTACCTCTCACTGAATGGTGGTATAACACTTCCTTCCATACTGCAACAAAAATGGCCCCATTTATGGCATTTTATGGATATCATCCACAATCCATCACACCATTTTTAAGAGAAAATTTTAAAGTTTAAGCAGAGGAAGATCACATTGAGCATCAACACCAAGTTCTCGAACTCTTAAAGGATAACCTCACTCTCATACAGAATCGAATGAAACAACAAGCATATCAACATTGCAGTGAAAGAAATTTTGATGTAGGTGACTGGGTATTTTTATGTATACAACCATACAAATAAATGTCACTCAGGCAAGCTAAGAAGGATAATAAATTATCACCCAAGTAATATGGTCCTTACAAGGTGTTGCAAAATATTGGTACTATGGCATACAAATTGGAGCTTCCTGCATCTTCCTGAGTACACCCAGTTTTCCATGTTTCATGCTTAAAAAAGGTTATCAGTGACAAGCACCTATTTCAAATAGTGCTACCAGAACTTGACGAAGAAGGAAAAATCATATTTTATCCCGAAGAAGTCATGGAAACAAGAACCTAACAACTATGGAATCAATTAATTTTAGAGTATCTCATTAAGTGGAAGAACTTACCCACTGAAGATTCCACATGGGAGGATAATAATGTTATACAGAAGCATCCAGAACACTCAAGCATTGAGGAAAACACTTTTTCGAAGGAGAGGGGCATGTTAGGTCCCTATAATACTAGTGTATTCCTCTTATTTGTATTGTTGTGTCCATGTATCCCCCATGTTGTTATTTTTGTGCCCCATAGAACCCACTGTTGTTATTGTTGTGCTCGTACATTATTATTGTTATGTAGGCTCTGATTATATTGTGACCCCTTAGACTCCTATATATACCAAGGAGGTATTATCATTTGTATCATCCAAGAATTGGTCATTTATTTAATGTAAAGGAGGTTTCCCCCTCAAAGAGGATAATTTTTAATTCATTGATCTATCTTTTCTACTATTTTATGAGATGGTTACGTAAAAACATTAATTTATGTTCTTGGAGCTCAACATTAGAGAGTTTGTAAGAGACTTCTTGAGGAGAGATAATTCTTGCAAAGAGATGGAGGAAGGATACCTTATTTTAGGAGATTCATAGGTTCCATTGCCTTATCAACTCCATTTAGTGTATTTAAGAGATATTATAACTCTTTTCATCATGCAATAAAGAGATTTATTACTTCCCAACCTTCATTTTCTTGTTTCATTTGTTTTAACATTATAACTCATGATCTTGCTTAGGTATAATTTCTTTGTTCATTTAAATGTGTTTTTCATTTTTTAATCATTCACTTTTTGGTTCTATAGGGAACAACAACCTAGTAATAGAGTGTATTTTGGGACATTCTTACTCCAAAAACCACACATCAAATTGGTGACTCTATTTTCTTTTCTTGCTCATTACTATTGTTTGTAGGATTTTTTGTTAGCTCAATTGCATTATTCACCTCTTTATTTTTCTTTCACAATCATTTCAAACCCCCTCTTAGCTCACATGTGTTGGAAATCTACTCTTTTTCTTTTTGAGCTAGTTTGTGCTTATATCAAAGAAATAGTTGTGGTGTTTCCCCCATGACTTTCAATAGAATACCTATGCGAGTTTAGAGAGTTTCAAGTAATTGTGATTTTCTCCACTTTTCTCAGTTGGGTGGTAGCCAATAATAATCTTCCCCCTCTCTTGCACATTTTGGCAAGTTAGTTAGGTTGTTTTTAATTTAAATTAACAACTAGAATAAAATAATTGATTTTTTTCACCATGTGGATGGACTTTATTTTCTTTCTTATATTATTATAGAATTGTGACTATTAATGGATCACTTTTTGAGTATGCTCTTCCTCTTGCACTATAAGTGTTATAGGGATATCAGAGAAAATTTGAAGCCCTTTTCTTCCTCCCTTTAGGAATAGAGGCTAAAATACCTAGTTGAATAAGAGGAAAGTAAGAATCTCATTATACACACATCTTTTATTTATCACAAGGTACAACCAAGGAAAATTTTAGGGTCTAAATTTTGTAAATATGCTAATTTCCCACATTTTTTCCCAAAAAAATATTTGTTAATTTCCATTTTTTCCCTAAAAATGTTTAGTTGAAGTTCTATAAATAAAGTTATTTTAGTGTAAAATTCATCAAAATTTATAGATGCTCTATAAAATCAGTAGAATTTGAAAAATTTTACAATAATATTCTTGAACATTTTATAGTTTGCAATTAGAGACTTGTAAGATTCACCCATGTTCCCACACTTTAAAATAATTTTCCAACCTTGAAATTTTCCCATTGTACAAAACACATAGCATAATTAGGTTGGAAAATAACGGATCTTGTGACATCCACATCTCTACAATTTGATAAACTTTTGTGATGTTCACTTGACACCTTGCACCCAATACACTCCACATACAATAATTTCCCTTAGCTTTTGCTTGATAAGTATGCCTTAGATTTTTCTTGATAAGTATGTTCGTCACCTTGCACTCATAAGGGATTTGGGGTAATCAAAACATTAAGTATAAACTATTTTAATTTCATCATTTTTCACACCCTAAGTTCAAATGAATCTTAGGACATCCTATCAAGCTCTTAGCCACTTAAAATAAACCTAACTTAAACACATTAATTCCCCAAATTGTGGGGCCACAAAAGAAATTATATTCTAATTTTTTACCTTAGAAATAGGAATCCAAATAACCCCTTTTGTTAATTCTCATTTGAAATACAAAGTTATCTTTTAGGAAACTTAAAATCCTCCATAATCTAGTGTAACAATAGCCAGTGGTGAGAAGAAAACCTTGAAGTGGGAAAGACTTAGAACAAAACTTATCACGTGTCTCCTTGAGTCTTCCAACTCTTTGTAGGGGCACTAGATCCACCATTGATACCTAGAAGCTGAGATTCTCTCACTTGCATTGGACAAAGGTATCCTAGTGACAAAAACATAAGGAATCTTACCCAAGGTGGTAAGAGTGGAAGCACTTGAACCTGGAGGTAATTTTGAACGATTGTTGGAAGCATCACCAATTTCTTCAAGATGTGGCCTAGTACCCCTCATTACAACCCCCCTTTCACACATTCATTGGTTTTCTTCTGGTGGCTTGAGACCCCAATGTTGAAAAATTTAAGAAGGCACAGTGACTTTTGAGTGGAAGAATGTCATGTTTTTTATGATTTCACGCACAAAATCCCTCACCAAAAATTGGATTATTTCACACATTAAAAAATAATTAAAGTAATGAACCCTTTGTGTTTGGCTTTTTTTATGTGTTGATACATTAGTTTTCATGCTTGATAGCTCCCTATTCATTTATCCATCCCCTTTAGCATCATAGGGGACCACTTTATTAAGGCTGCACACCCTTGGTATGAGGAGTGTTAGGTCTTGTATGTTTTCCTACTTGAACTTCCACTAAAATATCACCACCTAATATATATTTTGAAGGCTCATCTATACTTGGTGCTACTTTGTTAGGAATTGTAATACCTCAAAGTATCCCTTCATCTCATATAAGTTACAAAATTATGAACACCGCCACACGTAAACTCCCATTTTTTGCTTCATTGAATCTCCATGATATTTCTAAGTTGAAAATGATCTCATAGCTCATGATGAATCATGCTCACACATGCCCATGAAACTACCTTTAGACATACCTAAGTTTGAAGTAAAACCCAAGGAAGATCTTGTAAACCATGTGATGACCTTTCATTTATGGTGTTCTTTGAAAGAGGAATCTTTATAACCCCATATCCATAAGATAACTTTGGATGTTTGGTATATACACTTTGTACCCTCAAAAAGGCCTTAATGGGATTGGATGTTGTTACATTACTATCTTCTCCTAGATACTTTAAATCTATGACATCCCTCGGTTAATATTACATTAATCTAAATAATTGTAATTATTTTAAAAGGTTGAGAGAAAGGGACACAAATTCCAGTTGCTTGGGGAGCGAGATTGCTTGAGGAAATGGTTAATTTAAAGACATCAACCATGGATTTGACTAGGAATTAGATTTAAATTAAAATACAAGGACAAACCCATGTTTATGTTGGATGTAATAGCAAGCAATAGAGGACAAAAGAATAAATGAAGGAATGGGTTGCGCTGTCCAAGATTTGACTATGCGGAACCTTGGAAAATGACAAATGGTCGGTCTATTAGGCAAGAATAAAATGAAGTCTATGAGGAAGAGATAAAATCATTCATGTATATTCAGAGTGGGGAACATACACTCTCATTATCACATGCATTGGTTGTAGTGAAAACACATTGATATAACATATGAAAGGAAGAAGAGAACTATGTGTCTCTCACACATATGCAATGGAAGAAAATTGTGAAGAACATTGAAAGAAAACTCCTCCAAGGGCGGAGGTGAAAAACACAAAGAGAGAAATTATTAGAATAGCAATAATCAAGATTTGGAGGAAGTAATCTAGCTGAAGAACCCTTATGGAGGCTTGTTGGGTGAAAACATTATAAAGAGCAGTGTCTTTCTCATAAGGTTGAAGAAACCACAGAAGATTTTGGATTAACAAACCTACTATAATGTGAAGAGACAGTCAGGTACTTGTGAGGGCCGATGAACCACCAAGAGTTTCCTTGGTGTTGAATATTTGATGCTTGACTCACTAATGAACTTCATGGGGAGGTGATCACCTTACCCGTCAATAGTTTATCCGCTAATGAACCTTCCCTTGATGTGGACTCTCTTCTCCTAAAAGTGAGTTGAGACACTCTCTACGGTGTTATCTTAGCATGAGTTTATTCATGTCTATAAAGTTTGGAAGACTCAGTGTAAGCATGTGTAATTAATGGATGAAGGTAGAGTAACCTTATGACATCTTGTTTCACCTGTTAAAATTGGTTACATTTTCTGTTGACAATAATACAGAGAGGGGGGGGGGGGGGAATCAGT
>APFE030236413.1:14723-50212 GCA_000404065.3 Pinus taeda
CTTTTCTAGTGAATCAGTGAAAACAAAAGCATAAGTCATAATGAGGCTCCATATAGCAATTGTAGAGCAGGAAATCATGTTGGGAAGACCAAGTCCTAACACTTGACCCCTATGATAACTAAGGCATGAAACACATGAGAAAGAGAATGGAAAACTTACAATTAAGGGTAAGGGTTCATCCGATTGTAGGTAAGACAAATAAAAGGGTTTCGAACTTACAATCATGGGTAAGGGTTCACCTCGTTGCAAGTAAGAAGAATAAATGTCCTGGGTGGAAATAGGTGGGCGGATTCGAGGAAGCTAAAGGACTAAGAACGATAAGAGAGTTGGGTTTGAGTTTATAGTAATGGAATAGCAAACAGAGGAACTTGGTTTCAAGATTACCACCATATTGAAGATAGGTGTCCTGTTAGGATATTCCGACACATAGGAAATAGTTAAGTATAACTTGGTCTAGTGTAGAGTTAGGTAAAGTGTGTTTCTTTACTATGTACTATTGTAACTTACAATCCGACGATCACGATATGTAGTGATCCAACGGTTCATTCTCTCCTCGGTATTACCGACACTTGATCTGTGGCTTAACACCCGATTGGTCCATGATCTCTATTTAAAAGAAACATGGAGGGTCATTTTAGGTAAAACTGTTCATGAGAGAAGCTTATGTAAAATTTCATTCTTTTATTAATAAATTGCCTGAAGTGGCCGTGTTGGCTCAGGCCGTGGACTGTTTCCCTTTTTGAGGGTTTTAACCACGTCAAAAATACTGGTGTATTGATCTGTGATTTGTTTGTGAGCGGTGTCCTTTGGTGTTCTGTCTGAGGAACTTACCCTGTAAATTCCTACATGGTATCAGAGCTCTGCTCGAATTCCCTCATGCCGACTGCTTTACCCTCCTCAAATTCCCTCATTCCCTTAGCTCAAATGCCCTCATGGCCTCCTCGAATTTTCTCCTTCTTCCCTTTGGAATTTCCTTATGGCCTCTTTGAATTCCCTCCTGTTTCCCAGTGGAATTCCCTCGTGCTCTCTGAGAACTTGATTATGGCTCTCTGATACCTCCCTACTTAAATTCCCTCGCTCCCTTAGCTCAAATGCCCTCACGGCCTCCTCAGACTTCCTCCTGCTTCCCTGTGGAATGCCCTCGTGGCTTCCTTGAATTCCCTCCTTCTGCCTTGTGGAATGACCTCATGCTCTTTGAGAACAAGACAACAATTAATATTCAAAAAGTTGAAAGTGACAAAATCCAAAAGAAAAGAATAGTGATGCATGATGTTGCAAACCATCATCAATCCTAAAGAAAAAAATTCAACCCTTGTAAGTCATTGGAGTGCTAAACTGGTTTCATGATTATATAGATGTCACATGGGAAGAATCCTTGATGGTTACTGAGTTGAATGAAGATATAAAGTTAGCAGAGGTAGGCATTGTCACCCTTTGGTTGGTAGAGAATTTCGAAAGCATAGACATTGAGAGCTAGGACATATGATACGTAATCATCCAAATCCTTATGTAATAAGTCATCCATGTTCAATAATTCCTCGTGTTCAAGAATTCTTTTGGGAAAATTTACAAGTATGTTCTTGACGATCTTCATAATGGTATGAACTAGACAACCATGTAAATGTGAGAGAGATGTTGTTCCTTGGAATACTCCAGAAAAAGTGAAATTGGTTAAATATTGAAGGAGATAATAACATACTACTCCACATAAAATATATTAGAATTGTACCCCTTATATTATTTACTATTTGAGGAGGATAACTCAAATTTTTTCAAACATTTCAAGGAAGTGATGCAACCACAAACAAGACATTTTACATAATATAAAGTTCAAAATTGTTAGATCAATGAATAAACCTTCTAGTAAAATCAACCAAAGTTGATCAATTAAACACTAAGATACCATTGACTATCCTATGACTAGCTCCACCTACTACAATATAGTAAAAAAAATCTCCTCCTTAAACAAATGTTGTACCACCATCTACCCCTCTACAAGGGTGATGACGATATTAAAAATCATTAGTTCATAGGTGAGAAAACTTAGGTTCTGATGGATATGCCACAAACAAAGCAAAGAAAATTACAAAGTGTGTTGGAGCATTAAAGAAAATAATGTTAACATGATTTATAAATTTTAAGGAGAATTAAATAAAAACATAAACAAAAATGGAAGTGAAGGACAATTTTTTATCATTCCTTTAAAATCAATATTTCAAACATCTAATAACACAAAAAAATAGAAGGCATTAATTAGATCCCTTGTGAACTTGTGTTGGAATACAACAAGAGGTTTATATATATTCTTAGCCATGTTCCATATATAATCAACAAGGACTTGCTCATAGAATGGTTAATAGCATGACTTCTAGAAAATATAAGAGGTACTCTTTGAATACATGAAATAAAAACTTTCTAAGATGCCCTAAATAAATAATAACATATGGAATCATATGAATATTGGTCTATCCCATCATAATTTGATAGAAAAGTTGAATAAAATCTTGAGATGCTTCAAAAATGACTTACAGACTTTACCCTTTAATGAAGTGGCATATGGCGTATAATATGTACAAATGAAGGTCACTCTAATTAAGACTTTTGAGAATATAGAATTGACTAATAGAGACCCAAATGTTAGCCTGAGTAAAAGTTGTATATTTCTACAAGATATGCCCAAATATTGGGAAACATAGAACAAAAGATTGTCCACATAATTTAAACAATGCAAAGCCAAAGTTGTGTTCTATTTGTTGAGAGGAAACTAATTCTATTCAAGAATGTTAATGGAGCACCATGGATTGAAAAATATTTTGTGATTAATAAGTTAAGTGTTATAGTGTTTCTATGGTGAGTGTTCCTCATAAATTGATGTGTTCAATATTTATGGTTATTTAATTGATTATATTTATGCTTACATTTGTTTATGAATTATAAGGGTATATTAATAATTTATGTTTGTGAATGGATATGAGTTGTTAAATCAGTTATATTAGGCTTGGAATATGCCAGATTTAGCTTATAGAATGTCAATTTTAGGCGTTTATTGAGGATGGGTATATTTTAAGATCAACATTTGGGGGGAATTCCACTTGAACTCCTTTATCCTATGGAAACTAAGTGAATCATATCAACTATGTATGTATTTTGAGAACTCCAAACAAGTTTTAGAGGGTAAGTTTGTTCAAGGAATTTGATTACTGCAAGTAATAATGAGAAGAAGTCACATTTAAAGACTTTTAATGAAACCTTGAATAAATATTCTACGTGATCAATAGACTGAACACTAGAATTATATATAATAGGGTGTAAATACTAATAAATATTTATACAAGGTTTCATACCATTAAATTTTAATGGGACATTGTTTATCAAGTCTTAGTTTTTAAAGCTTTATTAAACCATGTTTACCTTACTATCGTGTCACCTGGTTCACCCATTACCCAACTCACAAAGATTATGATGATGATGAAGATGAAGAGTAAGAAGTTTTCTCAATTGGAAGGGTAAGGACTTTTCTCAACCTCTGCTGGACTATGAAGTACATTACAAGCCTGCAACTAGTAAATAGTAATGAATAATTTCATCTCCTTGACATTTATATATGTTATAATTTTGCCACTTGATTGTCAAATTACTTATGTGAGTCGTATTTGAGTCTCAAAACCCTCCCATATCATCAATGCATGCATATACCATAACCATGTCAAGTTTCAGTGCATACAAGCACAAAGTGAAAAAATTTCAATGTTGGCCCCATTCTCAAGTCATGGGCAGTCATGGGTCGTAATTAATTCTTTTGTATGGGAACCCCTTTCCAATTCAGGCAAAGCCATCAACTCGTCACACAGGTGCCCCTCCTGGGTGAGCACCCTGGTGTGCCCAATCGTAACACCCCCATGGGTGTCCGAGCGCCCTGTTTCCATGCGGGTTTTTGCCCTGTTGTGTAAATTAGTGAACACAAATCATTAGCTCATCAATGACAACAAAATATCATCATTTATTATAATCATGCTACATGATCAATCATTGATAAACTGAATTTTACCGCCTAAACATTAATTTAGTTAATTTTCTAAAAATCATTATGATCCCCCCCTATGGGAGCTATGTTCATGGGAAGTCATGGGCCAACATTAATTATTTTGTGTGTGCACCCCTTTCCAAGTCGGGAGAACCACCAACTCGTCACACGAGTGCCTCTCTCAGGCAGGTTCCCTAACGTTCCTAGCACATGATGCCCCCATGTGCGCCTAGGCATCTCGCCTTCATGCGGGCACGCCCATGGAGCGGGCGTTCGCCCTGCCATGCAAAATCAATGAACACAAATAATTAGCTCATCAATTACAACAAAATTTCATCATTTTTTATTTCAATGATGCATGATCAATCAATTGTAAATTGGCTTTAACACCTAAACATTAATTTATTTAATGTTCTAAAAATCATTATGAGACCCCCTTGTGGGAACTTTGTTCATAAATAATCATGGGATGACATTACTTCTTTTGTGCGAGCACCCCTTTCCAATTCGGGCCAACCCACCAACTCATTGCATGGGAACCCCTCCCAAGCGGGTGCCCTGACATACCAAGCACGTGATGCCCCCATGAGCACCCAAACGTCCCACCTTTGTGTAGGCATTTGCCTTGCCATGCAAATCAGTGGACACAAATCATCATCTCATCAATGACAATAAATATCATCATTTGTGATTTCCATGTTGCGTTATTAATCAATTATAAATCGAATTTTAACACCTAAACACTAATTTAGTTAATTTTCTAAAAATCATTATGAGACCCCCTTGTGGGAACTCTGTTCAAGGGCAGTCATGGACCAAAATTACTTCTTTTGTGTGGGAGCCCCTTGCCAAGTCAAACTGACCCACCAACTCATCGCATAGGCACCCCAGCGTGGCCATCAAGTGACGCCCTCATGGGCACCCCGCCATCATGCAGGCATGCCCAAGGCATGAGAATTCTCCCTACCATGAAAATCAGTGAACACAAATTATTAGCTCATCAATGACAACAAAATATAATCACTTTTTATTTCCATGTTGCATTATTAATCAATTATAAACCAAATTTTAACACCTAAACATTAATTTAGTTAATTTTCTAAAAATCATTATGAGATGCCCTTATAAGAACTATGTTCATGGGTAGTCATGGGATGACATTATTTATTTTGTTTGGGTACCCATTTCCAAGTCAAACTGACCCACCAACTCGTTGCACAGGAGGCCATCCCTAGCGAGTGCCTTGGTGTGCCCAACATGCGATGCCCCCATGGGTGCCCAAGTGCTCTGCCTTCATGTGGGTGTGAACATTCGCCCTGTCATGTAAATCAGTGAACACAAATCATTAGCTCATCAATGACAAAAAAAATATCATCATTTTTTATTTCCATGTTGCATGACCAATCAATTATAAACCAAATTTTAACACCTAAACATTAATTTAGTTAATTTTCTAAAAATCATTATGAGACCCCCTTGTGCGAACTTTGTTCATGCGTAGTCATGGGGCGACATTACCTCTTTTGCGTGGGTGCCCCTTTCCAAGCCAAGCTAACACACTTACTCGTCACATGGGTCCCTTATAGGGCAACCACCCTTGCGTGCCCAACACGCGTTGCCCTGCCTTTGTGTGGGTGCGCCCATGGGATAGGCATTCACCATGTTGTGCAAATCAGTGAAAAAAAATCATTAGCTCGTTAATGAAAAAAAATCATCATTTGTTATTTCCATGTTGCATTATCAATCAATTATAAATTGACTTTTAACACCTAAAAACTAATTTAGATAATTTTCTAAAAATCATGATGAGACCCTCTTGTGGGAAATTTGTTCATGAGCAGTCATGGGATGACATTATTTCTTTTGTGTCGACACCCCTTGCCAAGTCGGGTGACCCACCAACTCGTCGCATGGGCGCACTTGCATGCCCAACACACAAGGCCCCCATGGGCAGCCGAGATCCCTGCCTTCATGTGACCGCATCGAAGGCGTGGGCATTCACCCTGTTGTGAAAATCAGTGAACACAAATCATTAGCTCATCAATGGCAAAAAAATATTATAATTTATTAGTACCATGCTACATAATCAATCAATTATAAACGGACTTTTAACACCCAAACATTAATTTAGTCAATTTTCTAAAAATCATTATGAGACCCCTTGGTGGGAACTCTGTTCATGGGAAATCATGGGTCAACCTTACTTATTTTATGCAGGTGCCCCTTTCCAAGTCAGGTCAACCCACCAATTCGTTGCACAGGCACCCCTTTCCAAGTCGGTTTGACCCACCAACTCGTCGCACGGGCATCCCTTTCCAAGTTGGGTCGACCCACCAACTCGTCGCACTGGCGCCCCTACTAGGCGGACGTCCTCGCGTGCCCAACTCACGATGCCCTACACGGGCACTCTGCCTTTGTGGGGGTGCGCCTAGGACATGGGTATTCACCCTACTATGCAAATCAGTGAACATAAATCATTATATCATAAATGACAACCAAATATTATAATTTTTTAGTACCATGTGACATAATTAATCAATTATAAACTAACTTTTAACACTAAAACATTAATTTAGTCAATTTTATAAAAATCATTATGAGACCCTTTGGTGGGAACTTTGTTCATGGTTAGTCATGTGATGACCTTACTTCTTTTATGTAGGCGCCCCTTTCCAAGTCGGTTTGACCCACCAACTTGTCGCACAGACGCCCCTAATAGGTGGACGTCTTGGCGTGCCCAACTCGCGATGCCCCCAGGGGCGCGCAAGAGCTCCGCCTTCGTGCGGGTGCATCCAGGGCACGGGCGTTCACCCTGTTGTGAAAATTAGTCAACACAAATCATTAGATCATCAATGACAACAAAATATTTTCATTCGTTATTACGTCCATGTTGCATAATCAATCAATTATAAATTGACTTTTAACACCTAAACATTATTTAGTCAATTTTATAAAAATCATTATGAGACACCCTCGTGGGAACTCAATTGATGGGAAATCATGGGCTGACCTTACTTCACACGTCTGCCCAACCATCATGTTTCCTAGTTCACTTATCGTCCAACTCACCTAGTACATCTACTTAACGAACCAAAGTCAAAATTGGAAATGATGGTATAAACGTAAATGAGCTTCTCTTTGTTTCAAGAATAATATATTCTCTACTTAACAAGGTTAACCATGTGAAGGTGGAAGCTCATATGGCCCCTCACCCTCCCCCCTGTTACACTGAAATTTGTCACCATGACTATCTGCAGTTAATATGGCCCCATCAATAGCCATATTGTCCTCCTTGTCAAGCCCCATACCTCTACTCTTCATGTCAAAACTTCAAAAAGAGAGAAAGTCACTTAAAAACATGTTTATCCCTGGGTACGCAGGTTCTCTCTACCTTGCCTGCGTGTACGCACTCCAAACACACTGTACCTGCGTACTTGTACGCTCTGTAAGCCAAAGGATGGGTGCGTACCCCTGTAAAGGTCAAAAGGCGCGAGTTTCATCTTTAAAAAGTTACTTGTGGTCACTTCTAGAGCCTTCTAGAGGAGTTTTCGACGTGTATTGAGCGCCTCCAGATGGTTCATGCACCCCTATGATAGAGGAGTTTATCCCATCAAGAGAGGAGCTACCCCATCCAAAAGAGGGAGTATCCCATTGATGTTGGAACTGAATAACCTCCTCTAGAACACTATAAATACAGGCCTTGGGCCAGAGGAGGGGAGGTTGAAAGCTGAACATTCAAAGGGTAGATGCTGCTGGAATTAGGACTTCCATTGTAAGCTTGTGAGGAGAGATTACCATCCTTTCTTGTTTCATTTGGAAGTGGGTGAGCTTGTCAAAGTAGAGGAAAACTCTTGCTGGACCCTGGGAGGAACTTGCACAACACCAAGGCTCAGGTTGTAATGGTTTCTTTTTTGTTTCCTTAATACAAATAAGTCCATCTTCTCAATGATTTGTTGTTAATGAATTGTTTCATATACTCCTTGGTCTATATGTTGAATATGCTTTGTTTTATGGAATATTCAGATGTTATGTAATCGTTTGATTGTTAGTGTATGCAAGTTTCAAAGTGAAGGAGGAGCTCATCTGGATCAGCAAGGCTGGACTGCTACAAAAAGCGTTGGACCTAAGGTAAGATCGGAAAACACTTGATCTCTCATAGAATAATGTGTGTTTAGAGAAGGATTGCTCTTGTTTGGTTTGTTTGTCACTAGAGAGTCTTAGACTCCTAGGGAGGTTAGGTTTGTCCGCAAAAATAACTCTTTCCGCATGACACCCCCTCTCCCACATCACTCTTAATTCCATGATACCCAATCTATCTACTATTATTTATTTGAAAGAAACACAATAACATTCAAGCATAAAAACTAGTAAAATAAAAATTTAAGGTGAACGAAAGAGAAAAAACCAACTGAAAACATATACATCTCATTTTTTTCAACATTTTGATATCATTAATATTCTTCCTCATCCATCTCATCATCTATATCATCCAGTTCATAATTCATGTACAAAGGATTCATCATATCAACATCATCATCATCGTCTATATCATCATCTGGAACATGTTCTTCTACATTTGGTTCAACTTCTTCAAGTTCTTCATCTGACACAATGTCAAT
This sequence comes from Pinus taeda, assembly GCA_000404065.3. Taxonomy (NCBI): domain Eukaryota; kingdom Viridiplantae; phylum Streptophyta; class Pinopsida; order Pinales; family Pinaceae; genus Pinus; species Pinus taeda. Next base: position 23,367 of record APFE030236413.1, read on the forward strand.
ATCATATAGTTCATCCAAACTAACATTATCTCGATTAACATATATTCATTTAACTTCTTCGACATCTTCGTCTAACACTGCATGAACCCCCAGCTTCTCCTCTACATCACCTTCTTCTTCAATTTCTTCTTCTTTCGCTACATTATACTTTACATGCCTTCCTCTAGGATCATATCTAACAACATGTGACCAACCCACTTTACTTGGAACATCTACATAAAATATCTATTCACATTGGTTTGGAAGAAAATATCACTCTGATCCTGGCTCAATATTCCTTGTATCAACCATGTTAAATCCGTTAACATGCTCAATAGCAGTTCTATCAGGAACAAGTTCATGGATTTGTAGCCTAAACCATTTGACATCAAACACAAATATTTTGAAGGATTCAAAGTCACACTCAAGTATATCATGTAGATACCCATATTATTGATTCTTAGAGAGTTATGGATGTCTCTTGCTTCTATATGAAACATTGATAACTTGAAATACTGTAGTTATCCCACTATCATAAGTTTTCATCTTTTCATCCAACCTTTTGATGTGAAATTTGTAGCCATTGCATCACATTTTGTTGTGGTGTTTCAACTACAACACGTCAAATAAATAAATAAATGCATTGTTAATTGATAAGAATGCATATTTATACTTGCAAATTTTGAAAATTAAGAAAAGAACATGCCATATGCATCAATATAATTGTAAAAAAACAAAATAGTATGGGTGAATATGCTTGCTTGATAATCTTTTAAACCATATGCTAAATCAATTTCCCTTTGTGTATGTATCTGCACTACGTTGAGCTTCTTTGACCAATGAAGACACACCATACCATGATAACCTACCATTATTAGCTTGTTTGCATTGTTCAATCCATAACTTTATCCAATCTTTATTGTTCCCAGTGTATAAATGTATTTCATCCCACTCTCAAATAGTTGTTTTAAAATAAAACAATTGACATATAATGGATTATGTAGGAAGAATAAAAATTAAATAAGTATTATATACATAAAAACAAAAGGTCAAATGTGCTATAAATATCCATTATCTACTTACATATCACGTTTCTCATTCTCCCTTTCCCCAATAGGTGCTTCCCTTCAAAATTGTCCATGGATTTGACATCCCAAATGTGATCCAATACATTAACACCTTTTCCTATTTCATCACTATATTGACGAATATAAACCATGGTTTGATATACCATATATGCTTCTACCATAGAACCCTTAGGACGTGCTCTTTGTCTGGCCAAATCCTTCCATGATTTCAATTATACTCTCAACCATCCACATTGATCTTGTGTGTATAGGTCCACACTTTTCAATCTCCTCGACTTGGTGTATGAGATAGTGTTCTTAGGCATTGAAAAATGTCGGAGGTAGATACCTTTTCATTTAACAAATTAGACGAGGAATTTGTTTTCTCCAATGCTTTATATCTTCTTCATCGATTTATTTAAATGACAACCATCTACAAATGAAGCAAGAAAATCACAGGTTTCAACAAAAAAAGTATAATATAATACATGATGAAAAGAAAAATACATGCAATCAAAAATGTGACAGAACAACTTATTGAACAAATTACACTTTGCACATAAATCTCCACTTACCTCATGTATTTTCCAAGATCATATATAACTTGTTTGACATTTTTGTCAAAGTTTTTTGGGAGAGATAAAGATATAACATATTGTAACAAAAATAGTGATCGATCATTATTTTTTCCCAAATTAGTAGAAAAAAATACTAATTAACAAGATGTTTCACTAATGTATAAAATATATATACCAAAATAATTACCTTAATGAACATATGCCAATCATGATTTTTTACCCCACCTAATTCACCTTTCTTTGTTAGGATATTATTTATGTTTGAAGAAAAACTAGTTGGAAATTTATTTTTTTCAATAACATATTTAACATGCTTGATTTGTTGCTCTGTCAATAACCATGGAAGGGTGCTTATATTTTGTCTGTCTCCATCACTATTTAAATGAATCACACTTTGCAATGGATGGTCAGCCTCCTTAATGCCATTACAAATCTTGAATTTGTTTTCTTTACAAACGTTGAATATTCGCCATAAGGTCTCTATTACATTCTTCCCAATGTGCATTGTATCAAACAAATAAACAATTTCTAGATGATCATAATAGGCGAGTGTTGACGGTGCTAGACCCACCAACATGTCAAGGGGATCTCCCCGGTAAGAAGTCCCAATTAGACCTCAGACTGTTTGGTGTAGGAGTCCCAAGAGTGGGTCGTAAGGTAATGCCTTGACCGCGATTCCACACAAAGGAAAATAGGATAAATCTGTTAGTAGCAAGGGTGTGACTGATGTAGAGAGTCAAGGAAGGTGTATGAGAGGCTCTAACACTTCGAAGGGAGAAGGAGGTGAAGGTGAGTTCTAGGTTGAAAGGGATCAATCCCAACAAGGCTAAGAACACACAACACACAAGGACATGCACATCTTCTGGCAGAAAAGTCCACTCAAATGCAGTAGTCACATCATACAACGTTTGATTACATGTACAACACTCACAGTTCAATTTGAGACGAGTTCTACAGTTTTTACAGCAAGGTTCATGTGAAAGGTCTGTCTGGTGTCTGGAAGAGTAGTCAACATGAACGGTGACAACATTAGTAACATATACAACACATTAACAACAACATTCATATAATTGCATGTGAATCAGTTCATACACAAGTATGTAAGTTAAACAACATATATCATTAAAGCAACCGAAAGAGTCCAACTACAATAGCAACATGTGTGTGAAAATGTGTTGGCTCTTATTACATAAAGAAGTGTAAGTCACAATCATACAAGACATCCATGTAAACCTACTAGCCCCAATAGTGGAACGTTACAGCCACATCTACCTGCTCCTCCAAAGAGATGTACTATCTCCATGTAGTAGAGAAGCCAAGGCACATTACAATACTGTCCAAGCCTTATTCAAGATAGTCTTAGTAGAAGCTTGGTTGAACAAAAGCCCTTACAATGAGTTATGAGGGACTATTTATAGAAAAGGGTGAGGTGACCCTTGACATTCCCCTTTGTGACAATCGAACTACCCTCATGACTCTTCACCTACTCTATGACTGTTATGTCCAACCATTGACACTTGACTTACACTTGACATGACTCAACATTACAATGCACATGTACTCATGTGAGACAACATGGCTTGAGAAAGTGTTGCAAGACATCATTGGCACTTAGTCTGCTGTGATGAGACCAACTCTTGGACATGCTTGTGATGGTGAAGGTGGTGAGCTGATGCCAAGCTTGGTCATCCGTGATGGTGTGCATGCACCACATAGTGACATCTTTATGAAGTGAACTCTTGCCTCCGTTGCAATCGGTGCATTAGTTCGACCCCTTCATCCAACTCATATGCTAACATGCGCATGGTATTCTTGGGAATGGTTGAACCAACAACACACTGATGCATAGTGTCCATGTTGATCTTCAAGTATGTGCTGGTGGTCATGTGCATCAACTTGCCGAAGTACATGTTCAGCCCCAGTTGGAATCGCTTCTTGTATTCGCCTTGGTGAGTGTGTTGAATGGGTTGGATTGCATGCGTGTGCTCAAAGACATGCATGCTGCTAAATCTCTTGCATGTGATCAACAACATTGATCACCATGTTTGCTCTATGTTAGCTACTGGGATGGATCCTTAACTTGTACAGACGCAGTTTCATTCGTGAGTGCATGTTACACCCACTGTTGTTCCTGTTCCTGTTGTAACTCATTTGTTTATCTATGCAGCGTCATGTTATTCCTGAGTTGTTGCTTCAGCACATGCAACTCCTTCTTTGTTCCATATTTTGCCTTAGCACGATCTTCATGTCATGTCGTCACTTCATAGCCAAAGTCTCCAAATTTTCTTTCATCATCAATGGACCTGCTTGAGCTTACAACGTTGTTCCGCCTTCGTGTTGTCAACAACCATCCTCTTGCATTTGTTGCATTTTGTATGTTGTCTTCAAATGTTGTTCATGATGTTGCTCGCTATGATGCTATTGTTGTCATATCTTGATGTCCTTGTCTACGAACAACTTGACGTCTTCATGGGTAGGCAATTCTGTGGACACTTGATCGATTGCATCCCCAAGTGTGCTCTGAACGGTGTCTTCATCTCTACTCTCCTAGAAGCCATTGTACCTATAATTTTGAGAGGCACATGAACACGTGGGATACCTGGAGACATGGAAACACTCATGGAAAGAAATCTGTTAGTCGACAACTAAAATGAACATGAGAAATGACTTGCAACATACATGGGTGCATGATCATGAAGGTTGCGCAATTTCGGCTAGGAGGTTGGGAGACTGACTGCCAAGACTGCACAAGGCATAGTCTAGGCTGTTGGGAGACTCGATAACTACTGGAACTACACAATGCATAGTCTAGTTTGGTTGCTGACTAATGGGATTACGCAATTCCAGCTGGGAAGGACCGCTGGCATAAGGACAGATTTGTGCAATTTCTTGGGCCAAGCAACCACTATCCTCCAGAAATGTGAAAAACAGTCTTGGAGGCCAGTGCTAGGTAGGAATGAACAAATCTGGAGAGGAAGGTGATACTTCCTTTACAAATTGTGCAATGTAGCCTTGGTGAAGGCAAAGCCCGGGCCAAGGTTGGTCCGACTAGCCAACGGGAAACTGAAAGCAAGTAAGTTAGTGAATGCATGGTGACACTAAGTGACAGCAGAAGTGATTAACAGTGCATGCAAAACATGAATGAAAGATTCAGCAAATAGATCAACACGCATGTGGGTGAGGCAGTTTGCCATTTGAGCGAATGTCCGTGCAAAACAGTAACATGCATGCGAAAGAAGTGAGATAGCAATGAAAACTGAAACAAAGCTAGGACAACACATTATATATGTAAATGATAGCAAGGATTCAAAGAAATCAAGCAAATAGTACTCCCACAAGTGAAAACAAAAAAACTGACAGAAATGCAACACAAGGCATGGGAAGCACGCTTACCCCAAAACAGTTCAGTTGAATGTGCCGACTGCTCCTAGATGTGATGTGGGATGTCAGAGATGCAAGGTCGATGTGAGGAATGAGCGTTGTATCGAGGTTGTGATGCACATGCCATGAATCTAGGGGAAGTGACAATTGGTGGGAGGTTTCGAAATTTCTCCTTGCATGTAACCTCCAACTGCTAAACATAGATCCCTGAAACAAGGGATGCCTTTGCATGCTGCCTTGGGAGAAATAGCCTATGCATGCAAGCTAGTTTTTCTCGGTACCAGAGGGAACCGGTCAACTCAGTTGCACATGCAATAGACTGCTCAACTGTTGGAGAAAAATGTGCATTTCAAGTTGGGTTGAATGCCCAGGAGATTTGCACAATTTCTGGGCAAAGCAGCTGACTGTTGCTCAAATTTGCACAAATCCTAAGCTGAACATCCTGCTGTTGGGAAAATTTGCGCAAATCCTACTGGGAGGGTTGGCTGGCATGATTGCACAATCCTGGATCCCAATAGGCTATCATAGAGGATTGCACAATTCCTGGAGGGAAGGCTGGTTGCCCTCTAGAATTATGCAATTTTCAAGGGGAAGCTTCTCAGCTTGTAGCTAGACCAAGTTCAGGTGAGTATCTTGTGAGGGGAATGGACCAATTGTGATCGACAGACTGCCTTTGTGCAAGGAAAATACTGAAGCTTGAGTACTTGAGGAAGTAAGACAAAGTGTTGTGTAAGGTTGGTAGGGAGGCTCCAAAATAGCCTAAGGAAAAATTTTGGAGGGTGGTTGTAGCCACTACTACACTTGGCGACACACTGGTAGAACTCCAGCTCTCTGCATAGACCTTATTCATGGAAAGCAAGTCGAGCACCTCCAAAAGTATTTTTCAGTTCTTAGCTCATCTTGGTTTCACACTAACTTGATTGTAAGATGTAGCATCTGCCAAGCCCTTCGTCGATTGACACACATTCCAAGCCAAGGAAACACAGTTGTTTCAATTGGGGTTGAGGGGTATATAGGTGCGCAAGCAGTATAGTCATCAGAGTCTTGGTTTCATCTCTGGTGTTGCTCTGTTGCCTAGAGGCTTGGACAGTACTCCAACGGAGTCACATAGGAACACAAGCATGGCTCTGCTGCCAGCGAGCCTGGTCAGTACCCTGGCGGAGTTACTTGCATCACCTCCCTGCATAGGAAGCCTTTCTCTTCTTTCACCTTATTCATTTTTCATTTTTCATTTTTTGACTTTTTATTTTTTACATTTTCATTTTCAGTGTGCATAACACTTATTCATTTCAGAGGAAAAAGAGGGATCTCGACCTATTAAGAGCAGAAGAGGTCATTCCAACTGAGAAGTAGTTTATTGTATCTCTGACATGCATGTTAAGGTTTTTCCCCCTCACCTTACTCTACTTGACTAGGTTGAAAAGGGTTAACCTAAAAACAAGCGACTAGAGAAGGTGACACTAGTTAGTGCGCAAGCGTTGTGTTTTCACCAAGGTTCAGTTTGAATAGTACGTATTTTCCTTCAACGTATCATGGACTAAAAGTAACAAGCTCATCATACATAGGCAAGATGATAGATAACCAAGTAGTGATAGTTGTACATCCCCTCTTGTACTTTACCCATCTCACTTCAAGAGTCATACATGGTTTCATGCAAAACTAACCTATGAACAAAACAAGTGAACGAACTAGCAATCAAAAAAGAAAAGCAAGAGAAGAAGAAAAAATGAAAGCGAAGCAAGTAAACAAACAAGCAAACAAACAAACCAGCAAACAAAGCACATAAGAAAACAAGCATGCAGGAAACAACTAAAATTAAACACTACTCCTACTCCTACGCTAATGGTACATGGGCATGATCACGTGAAGTGATACTTCCAATGCAGCCACTGACACATTGGTAGACCCATGTCGGTGAAGGCTTGGTCCACGAGCAACCCAGTTGTGTGAACCAGAAAGAAAGAAAGATATAACAATGAAGACAACCACACTCCATGATTCAAAGTGCCCACGGGACATAAGTGATTTCATGTGCATCAAGGGCAGTCCCGGACTTATCATGGTGATGTGTGACACTACGTGCAACTTTGAAACATAAGCACACTCTTGATTGTGGCATGCAAGCAAATGAAAGAAACAAATATAACGTGTGTCGCACACGATTGCTTGCAATGTAAGACTCCTCCAAAGCATGAGCAATGGGATCGTGTAGTTCGAGTGGAGGAAGTAAAATTTGAGTGTTAGATTGATCTTGAGTGCATACATATGAGTGCTGAGGAGCCTTGAGTGTTTGAAAATTTTCTTGATCAGAAGTGAAACCAACCTCCAGACAGTGAGGGCCTGACATAACCATCAACTCGGGTTGAAGTGCCTCGACAGTCTGTGGGGTTTCGACTTTGTTGAAAGATGGATCTTCATAGACCAGTGGCTCCCACTCATACTCTTCATGAATGATAGTGCACGTTGGTTGTGCAACACCAACTCCGTCAGTGGGTTGTTCCTCATTCACAACAAGTGAAGAATCTAGAATGGATGAACACAAGACAACATCATCCAAAGAAATACTCGAGTACGAAGATGGAGGTCGTGGAAAAGAATGCATATGAGGACTCAAAGGACTCACAACCAAAGCTACGAAAACATTGAGTGAAGTGATGTTGGGATGGTGTGAAGGATGAACAGGTGTGTGAGAGTGATCCTCAACATCATTAGGCGGTGTTGGAGCTATTGAATAAGAGGAAGGTAGACAATCAGTTGAGACAGTGCCCGCTTCCACATGAGATTGCGCAGCTCCATCAATGAAGAGTGTTGAGCAAGGATTAATCTCAAACTTTCTCTTGGGATAGGCAGATTTCTTAAGGAAGTACTTGAACCAGTCCCAAAGATAAGAAAATTTCATATGGCTCCTCGGAGCTTGAAACTGCAAGTCATGGAAGTGCTGCCAAAAATCAATAATGGATTCATGCAGAGCCCTCTATTGCTATAACAGTTTCCAATCAAGATGGTCTGGATCAAAATGATAGAACATGTCTTCAATAAGATCAGAAGTGCTCAAATGAGTACATGGTGTCAGCAGGTAAGCTAATCACCCAACGAAATGGAGATTCGCGAAGTGTGTATGCAAGTATTAAACCAACCTATTCATCAGAAAACTCATCTTCCTCATGAATCATGGAAATAAAGTTATGTAAGTGCTCAGGCCAGACCAGTTTGCCTTCACCATCATACGTATGAGTGAATAAGAGATCAAAAAGCTTCCTCGAGATGGAGAAATATTCACGATTCAAAAAACACCTCAGTGGAAGATGAGTGCAAGACTCCATGAAATATATGCAAAGGTTCAAAACAGGATGAGAGGACACAACTTGCCATCAAGCCCTCCTTCTAGCACCAGAAATGTTGATGGTGTTGGACCCGCCAACATGTCAAGGGGATCTCCCCAGTAAGAAGTCCCAATTAGACCTTAGACCATTTGGTGTAGGAGTCCTAGCAATGGGTCGTAAGGTAATGCCTTGACCGCAATGTCGCACAGAGGAAAGTAAGATAACTCTGTCAGTAGCAAGGTTGTGACTGATGTAGTGAGTCAAGGAAGGTGTATGAGAGGTTCTAACAATTTGAAGGGAGAAGGAGGTGAAGGTGAGTTCCAGGGTGAAAGGGATCAGTACCAACTCGGCTAGGACACACAACACAAAAGGACATGCACAGCTTCCAGTGGAGCAATCCACTAGGATGCAGTAATCACATCATATAAGGTAAGATAACACGTACAACACATATACTGAAAATGTACTAGCTCTTATTACAAAAAGAAATGTAAGTCATAATCATACAATACATCCATGTAAACCTGCTAGCCCCCACAGTGGAACATTACAACCACATCCACCTGCTCCTCCAAAGAGATGTACTAGCTTCATGCAGTGGAGAAGCTAAGGTGTGTTACAATACTGTCCAAGCCTTCTTCACGATACTATTAGTAGAAGCTTGACTGACCAAAAGCCCATACAATGAGTTATGAGGGACTATTTATAACAAACAGTCCGGTGACCCTTGACATTCCCCTTTGTGACAATCCAACTACCCTCATGACACTTCACCTACTCTATGACTGTTACATCCAACCATTGACACTTGACTTACACTTAACATGACTCAACATTACAATGCACATGTACTCATGTGAGACAACATGGCTTGAGAAAGCCTTGTAAGACATCACTGACACTCGATCTGCTGTGATGAGAACAACTCTTTGACATGCTTGTGATGGTGAAGGTGGTGAGTTGATGCCAAGCTTGGTCGTCCATTATGGTGTGCATGCACCTCATGGTGACATATTTCTAAAGCAAACTCTTGCCTCCATTGCAACCAGTGCATTGGTTTGGCCCCTTTATCCAACTCGTCTGCTAACATGCGCATGGTCTTCTTGGGTACAGTTGAACTGACAACACACTAATGCATAGTGTCCATGCTGATATTTAAGTGTGTGCTGGTGGTCATGCGCATCAACTTGCCGAAGTACATGTTCATCCCTAGTTGGACTTGCTTTTTGTCTTTGTCGTGGTGAGTGTGTTGAATGGGTTGGATTCCATGCATGCATTCAACGACGTGCATGTTGATGAATCCCTTGCATGCGATCAACAACACTTCTCACCATGTCTACTCTGTGTCAAGTGTTGGGATGGATCCTTAACTTGTACGGGCACAGTTTCATCCGTGAGTGCATGTTGCGCCTACTGCTATTCCTATTCCTGTTGCAACTCATTCGTCTATCTATGTAGCTTCATGTTCTTCCTGAGTTGTTGCTTCAACACATGCCACTCCTTTGTTCCATCTTCTGCCTTCACGCGATATTCATATCACGCCGTCACTTCATAGTCGAAACCTCCAAAGTTGCTTTCATCATCAATGGACCTACTTGAGCTTGAAACCTTGTTCCACCTTCATGTTTTCAACAACCCTCCTCTTGCATTCGTTGCATTTGGTATGCTGTCTTTAGCTGTTGTTCATGGTGCTTCTCGTTGTGATGTTTTTGCTGTCATATCTTGATGTCCTTGTCTATGAACAACTTGATGTCTTTGTGGGTAGGAAATTCCATGGACACTTGATCAAATACATCCCCAAGTGTGATTTGAACTGTGTCTTCATCTCTTCTCTCCTAGAAATCATTGTACCTGTACTACTGAGAGGCAGATGAACACCTGGAATACCTAGAGACATAGCAACACTCATGGCAAGCAATCTGTCAACCAAAAACCAAAATGAACATGAGAACTCACTTGCAACATACCTGGGTGCATGATCATGAAGGTTGTGCGATTTCGGCCGGGAGGTCAGGAGACTGACTGCCAAGACTGCACAAGTCACAGTCTGGGTTGTTGGGAGATTGGATGGTTGTTGGAACTACGCAATGCACAGTTCAATATGGTTGCTGATTGTTGAGATTGCACAATGCGCAATTCCAGCTAGGAAGGATCGTTGGCCTAAGGATAGATTTGTGTAATTTCTTGGGCCAAGTAGCCATTGTCCTCCAAAAATGTGCAAAACAGTCGTGGAGGCTAGTGTTGGGTAGGAATGTACAAATCTGGAGAGGAAGGTGAGACTTCCTTTCCATATTGCGCAATGTAGCCTTGGTGAAGGCATAGCCTGGGCCAAGGTTGGCCCGACTCGCTGACGAGAAACTTAAAGCAAGTAATTTAGTGAATGCATGGAGACACTAAGTGATAGCAGAAGTGATTAACAGTGCATGAAAAACATGAATGAAATATTCAGCAAATAGATCAACATGCATGTGGGTGAGGTAGTTCGTCGGTTGGGTGAACGTCCATGCAAAACAATTTCATGCATGTGAAAGCAGTGAGATAGCAACCAAAACTGAAATAGAGCTAGGAAAAGCTATTATATATGTAAACAACAACAATCATTTAGAGAAATCAAGAAAATAGTACTCCCACAAGCAAAAACACAAAAAGCGACAGAAATGCAGCATAAGGCATGGGAAGCAGGGTTACCCAAAACAACTAAGTTGAATGTGTCAACTGCTCTTAGATGTGTTGTGGGATGTTAGAGTTGCAAGGTTGATGTGAGGAACGAGCTCTGTAGTGTCCGGTTGATTATTTTTTATAACATTGAGGTTGTGACATGCATGCCACAAATTTAGGGGAAGCGACACTTGCTGGGAGGTTTTGGAATTTCTCCTTGCATGTAACCTCCAACTGCTAAACATGGATCCCTAAAACAAGGGATGCCTTTGCATGTTGCCTTGGGAGAAACATCCTATACATGCAAGTAATTTTTTCTCGGTCCCGAAGGGAACCGATCAACTCAGTTGCACATGCAAGAGACTGCTCGACTGCTAGAGAAAAATGTGCATTTATGGTTGGGCTCTGGGTTGGGTGCCCAGGATATTTGTGCAATTTCTGGGTAGAGTAGCTGATTTCTGCCCATATTTGTGCAAATCCTAGGTTGAACAGCCTGTTGCTGGGAAAATTTGAGCAAATCCTGCTAGGACGGTTGGTTGGCAACATTGTGTAATCCTGGAGCCCATCAGGCTATTAGAGAGGATTGCATAATTCCTGGAGGGAAGGTTGGTTGCCCTCCAAAATTGTGAAATTTTCAAGGGTAAGTTGCTCAGCCTGTAGTTGGACCAAGTCCGAGTGAGCAACCTGTGAAGGGAATGGATCAACTATGATAAACAGGCTGCCTTTGTGTGAGGAAAACACTAAAGCTTGAGTACCTGATGAAGCGGGACAAATCATTGTGTAAGGTTGGTAGGGATGCTCCAAAACAGGCTAAGGAAAAATTTTGGAGGGTGGTTGTAGCCACTACAAGAGGGATTCTATTGAATTGCTCAGGATAACTTTTCATTCCTCGTGGAATTGCCCTGTTATTAATGCCTTGACGACCTACAACAATAACCTATCAATTAGTACAATGAAGAAAATTCCATAAAAATATAAAATAATCCAAACATATCATGTATATTGATACATAGACATTTCGATCCATACCTTGAGAGACTCTATAATAATGCAACTTCCATGCACGAGGTGTCATTCTCTATGGTATTAATCCAATCTCTTCTTTCCCATTGAAAATATGCTTTTTAGTACTTCAGCACCTATGGTTCTTAGAAAAACAAGTGCTGATACTCATCAAACATCTCCTTTCCTGAGCTTCTTGAATGATGAGACTTCATCTTAGGACCACAAATTAGACAAGTAAATTTACCCTTTGTTTAAAGACCTAAAAGAAATGGAATACATTTTATATCGATTATTTTAAGTATGTGCAATGAAGGTTGAACTATTTAAAAAACATACTTGAATTGAAATTCATAAAATTAAACACTATTAAAGTCCAGCGTAATGTTATAACATACCACATAAACGTGTTAGCCTTGGGGAAACATGAATTTTCCATACAAGCATTACATGTAGTTCAAATTCCCTTTATGCAACTACTGCTCTATAAATATCATACATAATGACGCCATTCATAACTCCACTAACTCATCAATACGAGGTTTGATATATACATTCATATATTTAACCTAGTACTTACCTAATTGATTGAACATACAATACATAATTACTACATGTATGAGTAAATAAAAGAATTTAAAAGACATAATTATAAGGCATAATTGAACATATATGAGTAAATTAACAAAAAGATATAGGACATAATTATAAAAAAAACAAGACAAATGAGATGTTATTGTGCTAAAAAAAATTATTCTAAACAAATTAATACCTAGAACACTCATTGTGAACACTATGTTCTCCCTCTTTATTGACTTCGACGGGGGAATGATATTGGTTATAACAAAAATGAGCCACACTGAGCAAGTAGATCCGACCTCTCCAAATGGATTGACACGTCAACTACTAATGAAAGCCTAAGAATATGAGGTTCTATTTTAAACTCTGGCCACTTTTCCTCTATATTTCTAAAGGCATATCATCTGCAGGCATTCGAAGAACACCAGCTTCAATTCTATTCATTACATGGTAATCCATATTAATTTTTGCTAAGATTTTTCACCTGAACAATTGTCATAGACGTGGAATTATGGGAATATAACGAAGAAGCTTGTGAGGCACCTTTTTTGTTACTTTATCGGTTTGATATCTACTCTCATCACGTTTTGGGAATTTGTCTTTCAATGCATGTTCTTTATAATAGAGAATATCATCATTAGGGCATGCATGAATAGATTGATACTCTTTTCCAAAATCTTTCGTAATGTCATGTAAATCTTGATAGGTACAAGGTAAAACATTTGATGGTGGTAACAGAAATTCACCTAATAATCTACAACATAAAAACAAATATTATTGGTTAATGTGCTAAACAATATTAATCATACATATTGCATCCAAATGTTACGAATTAATGAAATTATGTAGATCAACGTACTAACATTAAAAACAATGGAAAAAATAATTGCTTTATCATTTATATATATAGTAATAAATGTCACAAAATATATTACATACCTTAGGAGTTGTGTCATGCATGTGTTTGACAAACCATTCACCACATTTAAGTTGACCAATGACAATTCAATAGAGAGAAGTGTTGTTTTTGAGCCTTCATAAAGAGGTTTAGTTTCCATCTCAAGTACAGGTAAATCAAAAGCACAATCATCATACTGGTTGTCATCACTATCAATTCCAACATTATTAAATGTCTCCTGGATCAATCTATTTGTCCCATTTTCTTCAATTATGTTATCAACATCATTATCTTCTTCTATAAGATCATTAGATTGATCCTCAATATTAATTGCTCCATGTTCTTGAACAGGTGCTTGTACTACAACCACCCCTTCCTCATCAAGTAATTCCCTAGAGGGCTGATACTATACAATTAAAATCAATAAAGTAATATCAGTATATATAGCAAATATTGAAATGTTAATATAGCATCAGCTTACAAATATAATATATAAGGAAACCAAAGACAAAGAGAAAGACAACTTAGGTGAGACCAAGAAATAAAGACAACAAATCAATGATGATGCTTTTGTAATTTATCAATATATTTAAGAATATCTTGAAAAAATCTAAGAAAGCTGTTACTTTTCTTGACATGTAAAAAGTGAGACACTTTCCGAGATATATAGTCATGACCATAATTGTTATGAAACCAGCTCAGAGAAATATAGAAAAGATAGATCAACGACTTCAAAATTAGCCTCTTCAAGGGGGGAACCTCCTTTACATTACACAAATGAACAATTCTTGGATGATACAAATGACAATACCTCCTTTCTATATATAGGAGTCTAAGTGGTCCCAACATAATCAGAACATACATAACAATAATATTGTAGGGGCACAACAATAACAATAGTGGGCTTCTATGGGGCACAATAATAACAAAATGGGGACTACATGGGCACAACAATATAATAAGGGGGTTGCACTAATAACAATAAGGGGCTACACTAGTAGTATAGGTACCTAACATTCGCCTCTCCTTAAAAAAGTGTTTTCCTCAATGCTTGAGTAGTTCTGGAAGTTTTTGTATAAAAGTCTCATCCTCTCATGTGAAACCTTCAGCGGGTAAGTTCTTCCACTTGATAAGATACTATGAAATTGATTGATTTCATACCTGCCGAGTTTTGGTTTTCGTGACTACTTCAAGTTCCAATATGATTTTTCCTTCCTCGTTAAGTTCCGATAATATTGTTTGCACTGGGAGCTTGTCACCTATAACCTTCTTTAAGCATGAAACATGAAGAGCTGGGAGCACTTGGGAAGATGCAGGAAGCTCCAATCTGTATGCCATAGTACCAATCTTTTGCATCACCTTGTAAGGATCATAGTACTTTGTTGATAGTTTATTATCCTTTTTAGCTTGCTTCAGGGACATTTGTTTGTATGTATGTAGCCGTAGAAATATCCAGTCGCCAACATCAAAACTTCTTTCGTTGCAATGTTGATCTACCTATTTTTTCATTCTATTATGTGCCAAAGTGAGGTTATCCTTTAAGAGTTGGAGAACTTGTTGGTGTTGAGGGTCTACCTTAACACCTTCATGAGAGACAATATGACCCGAATATTCCACCTCTTGTACTCTATCAACATGTTGAACATGATCCTTCCAATACTTGATATAGATTAGTATATCATCAAAAAACACTAACACAAGTTTTCTAAGGGTTTGAAAAAGGAATTCATTAAACCTTGAAATGTAGAAGGTGCATTGGAAGACAAAAAGGCATGACCAAAAATTCATAATGAACCTCATGAGTTCTAAATGTTGTCTTTGGAATGTCTTCAGTCTTCATTCTGATTTGATGATATCCTGCATGGAGGTCCAACTAGCTGAAGTAAATTGCTCCATGCAATTCATCCAATAATACATTAATGAGAGGAATGGGAAATATATCTATAATAGTGAGCTTGTTAATCTCCCTATAATCCAAACACATGTGCCATGATCCATTCTTCTTGTGCACCAATACTGTTGGAGCAAAGAAAGAACTTTGACTAGGTTGAATTATACCAGCCTCTAACATTTCTGCAACCATACATTCAATTTCACTCTTTTGTGCATAGGGATATCCATAAGGCCTGATGTTTGGAGGAACACTTCCTGGAACCAAATAAATAGCACGATCATGATCATGAATAGGTGGGAGGCCTTTGGGAGATGCAAATGCCTTGGAATGAGTGTCCAAGACTTTTTAGAGATCTAGAGAAATAGATGATTTTGACGTGGGAACCTCTAGCAAACATAAATGTGAAATTACGCCATGTTGTTATTTCTTTAGAATATTTTTCATGCCGTTAGTGTTGATTATCTTTCCTGGTTTCCTTGTGATACCCCTTAATTCAACTTCCTTTCCTTTTGAAAAAATTCAAGAAAAGTTCTTGAAAATTAAAGTTATTGTACCCAAATATTGTAGCCATTGGACTCCTAGTACAACATTAGTACCATCCATTGGAATGGAAAGCATTGGACTATTCAACACATATTCTCCCATGGATAGCTTGATATTATGGCACTTTCCAGAGCAATTTAGGGTTCTTCCATTTGCAACCATTACTTGACACTTTGGTGCTGGATATAGGAAGCAATTCAATTCCTTCACTATCTTACATTGAATAAAATTATGGGTATTTCCTGAATCAATCAACACTATTACCTTTTTCTTCTTGATATGTCCTTCTATATTGATAGTTTGAGGAGTGGTTATTTCGTCCAATGCATTACAAGACATGGTCGGATTCATTTCTTCTTTCTCTAGGCTTTGTTCCTGGTGTGTGTCCTCTTATTTTGATGTTTCTTGTACCTTTTCTTCTTCCTCTTCACAATCTATGTAAAATAATTCCTTCTTAACACACTTATGACCTTCAGTGTATTTTCTATCACAATGATAACAAACTCCTTTTGCTCTTTTTTCTTCCAATTGTTGTGGTGTCAACCTTGTAGGTTGTGGAAGGTTAGGGACAAAAACACTTCCATCTTTATAGTTGTGATTGGTATGCTTCCTTGTTGCCATAATTTTGCTTTCAATTTTTCTTGCCATCCTGAATGCCTTCTCCAATGAATCAGGTTCCTAAATGCGAACCTCATGTCGGATGTTATCATTTAATGTCCCTATGAACACATCAATCCTATGCTCCTTTATAATATCTTTTACCCTTATATTCAATTTTTGGAGGTCCTCAATGTGATCCACCATTGAACCTTTTTGTTTGAGATTTATCAATTGGCTAAAAAAAAGTGCTTATTTTGTATCCTCATAATGTGCTATCATTTCTTTTGTAAAAATTGTCCAAGTGACAATTTACGAGAGCAAAGCCATCGATACCATACAAACTGATTGGGTTCCAAATATAAAGTTGAAATGCATACCTTTTGTGTATTTTGCACATTATGGAGATCAAAATATTGCTCCATCTGTAGTATCCATGTTTCGAGATCCTTGCCATCAAATTTCCTCATATCGATCTTTGGAACATGGTGGGTCTTTATTCCAAAGTTAGAGTCTATGAAATCATGATTAACATTTCTTTTGTTCTCATCATGAGTTTTCTCTACTAAATTTTTTCCATTAGGAAGCTTTTCTTGTAGAAAATTTGTCAAACCATCTTTCAAACCTTCCATGTCTTTCTTCAAATCTTCAATTTTGTCATTCTTTGAATCATGATTAACATTTCTTTTGTTCTCATTATGCATTTTCTCTACTACCTTTTTGCCATTAGGAAGCCTTATTTGTTGTAAATTTGTCAACCCTTCTTTCCAACCTTCCATGTCTTTCTTCCAATCTTCAATGTTGTCTGTCATGCCATCCATCTTATCTTCCAGGTCTTTCTTTAAATCATCCATATTAGCTTCTGTTACTTTTTGTGAGAGTGAAATTTGTTGCACGTGGTCTCGTAATTTTGATATATCATGTTGCATTTCTTCCTCTTCTTCAAGAATCATGCTAGTGCTTTCAGGTTGCTTATTAGTTGTTTCCATTTTATTTCTTTGGGGCATAAATTAATGATAATTATGCTTCACTATTCTCTTCGAAATGCTTCAAACTAATTTTTCAAACCAAACTTATGCAAAATTTAAAAAAAACTACACACCTTTTTTCACTTTGTAGGAGCTTGATATTGAATCTGATGTATCTCTGAAATTTTGGATCTCCAAGGTTTGAAATTGTATCTATGGTATACCTTTGAGTCCTCTTTCCATTGGCACCAGTATGATCAAAATTTGATTCTCCAAGAAAGCGTTATGCCCAATCTCCCAAGATAAACTGATTATACACTTTTTCAGTAGAGCGAACTTGTACAATGTGTCACGTGTAACTGTTTCAACCTTCGAACCTAAAAATGATGCACAGAAAACTAAAGTTCATCCTATTTCTGTAACTTCTTTCAAACGTTTCATCTGATACTCAAAGAGAAAGTTATGATGATTTTCCCAAGGTCACATGTTTGAGATGTAATTTGGGAGCCTTCACAAACCTTAACTTCATTGGATCATATCTCCTAAAATATAGTGAGACAAGATCTGAAATTTGGACCCAAGCTTCATCAATAGTGCGGTTCAAATGTGTTTTAATTTTAGAGTCTAAAACTTCATAGAAAAATAATTATAGTGAAAATTCCACAATGACCTTTTTGTGATGGAATTTTGTAGCTTGCAAAAACCCTGAATTCCTAAGATCATATCTCTAAAAATATAGCGAGACAAGATCTGAAATTCAAATCCATGGTTTAGGACTATTTCAGATCAAACAGAATTTTTTTTAGCATCTGAAACTTCGTAGAGAAAAAGTTATAATGAAAATTCCACGATGACCTATTTTGGAGCAGCGAAACCCTAGAATCCAAAGCTATGATACCAAATGTTATGAAATCAATTCACAAAAAGATAGAAAAGATAGATCAGTGACTTCAAAATCAGCTTCTTCGACGAGGAACCTTATTTACATTAGAAAAATGAACAATTCTTGGATGATACAAATGACAATACCTCCTTTCTATATATAGGAGTCTAAGTGGTCCCAACATAATCAGAGCCTACATAACAATAATATTATAGGGGCACAACAATAACAATAGTGGGTTTCTATGGGGCATAATAATAACAACATGGGGACTACATGGGCACAACAATACAATAAGGGGGTTTCACTAATAACAATAAGGGGCTACACTAGTAGTATAGGGACCTAACAATAATAAAAAACATATTGATATTATTTTGCATCATCATTATAATGTCATATTCTTTCTTAATGTCATATTTTGCATTTTAACCCCGTATATAAATTACCTGCATACGAATTCTAAAGCACAGAAAATAAACAATGCGAGATCATAACACATAAAACACATATACACAGAGATTTTCCCCTGAATCGCAAAACCAGGACTACCAGCTTGATTTTTCATTATGTTCCTTTCAATGTTACAATACATATTTATAATTGCCGAAGCATCCAATACCATGGACCGAAAACCATCGCGTCCAAAAAAACATGTGCAAAAATCATGCACAAAACCATAGGTGGGTCTGCCCAACCTAACATAGGGTCCAAAACCAAAATTTTATGGGGTACCCCTGAAACCCGCTGTTAACTATGTGGAAAGAATATAACACAACCCAACAGCAAGATTTTCGACCTGTGGCTACTCCCATGATCACCAACTAGAAGAAAATATATGCGTCAGAAGAAAAAGACGTATATCCCACCTTGTACAGACAACTCATTGGGTCTCTTATGTATCTCATAACCACTAGGCCAGACATTTGTTTTGTTGTCAAAACTCTTAGTTAGTTCATGGTGGAACCAAAAGTGTACATTGGGCAGTAGAAAGACACATTCTTAGGTATGTACATGGAACAGTCAGATATGGGTTGAAGTACTTCAGAGGGGAGGACATCAATTTGAATGGGTTCACTGATGTAGATTGGGTAGGTAATTCTATAGACCGGAAATTTACCTTAGGGTACTACTTCAGTGTTGGATCAGGGATGATATATTGGTGTAGCAGGAAGCATATATTGGTAGCACTAAGTTTAGCAGAAGCAGAATATATGGCAGCCAGCACAGCTACGTGCGAAGCCATATGGATCAAAAACTTTCTTGTGAGCTTATTCGAAAAAAGGATGGAAGCAACCAAGGTTCACTGTGATAATTAGAGTTGTATCAAACTCTCTGAGAATCCAGTATTTCATGATCAGTCGAAACATATAGATATCCATTGTCACTTTATCAGAGATTGTGTTCAGTGTGGGGCAATACATCTACAGTATGTCCCCACAGGAGATTAGGTGTTCGATATACTCAAAAAAGGCTCTCAAAAGAGACAATTTCATTCAATTCACAGAGAAAATGGGTATGGTTGAAAATTCGTTTCGGTAGCAGTAGTAGTTTCTAGTGCAGGGATAGTTGGCAGTGACAGTACTAGTAGCAACACAGATGCAGACATTTAGAGGGAGTTGTACTATAGATGTAGCATTGGAAGTGGCATTGTCAAAGGCAGCAGTACAATTGTATCAGTAACACAATGCTTGGTGGACAACATCAGACATCAGCAGCACAGAGGACAATACTTCAGAGTCATAGAAATATGCAGTAGCAGTATATTGCTAGAGCACATTCCTTGTCAAGATGGAGTGTTGATTTGGGGTAGCATTTGGATGTGCTCTAGGCCTCAAAATTTGAAGGAAGGCTTAGACACATGCATTCTCCAATACCCAGAAATTGTTTTGGGAAATTCCACCCATAAATAGTTTTATTAAAATAATTAATTATTTTTAATGAGACCCTAAGTCTAAACATAGGAAATTAAAATAATTAATGGGTATTAATCTAAACTAGCGATGGAACTGCTAGAAGAAGCTGGAGATCAAGTCAAGTGATCCTAACCATTGATTAGAATCTAATATGGGTCGTTGAATGATCAATGAGAGGATTATACGAAGAGACTTGATGGGCACTTGGAGAACACACCAAAGGCATATACTCAGTTACCTGAGTAAGATCGATTTTCTCACTAGTCGAAGTTTGGCAAGAGAAAATCGATTCAAAGGGAGAGTTGTAGGTGAGTCAAAGACAGCGAGCATCAACACATTCAGAGAGTGCAAGTGCTATAAACATTAATCCACGGTGTATGGAGAATGAAGGAACCCTCAAGGGTCTTCCCAAGACCCTTGGCAAACTATAAGATTATTTGCTGATGTCACAAAGATACATGCATGTCCATGTTCAATAACTGTTTACCAAAGCAAGACGGATTCATTACCTTGAGGAATTGTGTAGAGTTGCTGGAGAGCGCAATGCAGCTAGGCAGAAGTCCCCTGAGCCGCCTCCAAATCAAGTCTTGCACATAGAAAAGAAAAGCATAATCACAACATAAAACCTTAATAATCAATGCATGAATATACAAAAGACATCTAGTTGCACATAACTAAGACACTCATGCTAAAAGACATTGGATAAACATATAAATGAATTATAGTACTGTTATAGACATATTTGGGCACCACAACCCCAATCACATATGTCCATAAACCAAGGGCTTCTAAGCCCCTAAAAGTGTTATTTCATACCCTAAAGGAACAAGGTCAGTTGATTACATCATTTCCCAGAAGTTCTCCCTAAAAAACTACTTAGAACTGGTCAAAATTGGACCATACAGACTACTCCATGCTGAGGGTGTGATGCACCTCACCTGTTACACATAGAGGGTGTAATGCATATTGAAAATCCCTTCTGTAGGGTGCGATGAGCGAGAGCAGACAAATGGCAGAGGCAAGTTTGCTAGGTGGAAGCCCAGAGAATCTTCTAGAAACTACTCATTTGATTCTTGCCTCTCTGAATTCACCCAGGGATGAGTAAGAGATCATGAAATCTCCAAGTGGAACCAAGAACTATCAGAGAAATGGCACTAATCAAAATCCTAGAAGCTGACTCACCCACCTGCAAATATCTATATATGGATCCCTCATCCTAGAGATCCAGAGGCTGGAATTTTGTATTTTGTAAGGAAGTGTTGTTGGTTTCTTTGTGAAACATCATAGTGTTGGGTGATCTAGATTTTCATGAGGTGAAGAGGACTTTCATGCTGGGAGGATAGCGCTGGGTCAGACCACTAGATTGTAATCCTCTCTTCTACTACTTCTATCAATAAAGCTATTTGAGTTTTCCTCCATATTCTTGTATATTTATGAATCTTGTATTGGTATATGCATTTGTATGATTAATATATATCTGATCCTATTTTGTTTATGGTTATATATCTCTATGCTTTGATGGTATTATGCTGCTTTGACTCTACAGGTGTTCTTTGAAGTGGGACAAGTGAGGATGGAGTGGAAAATCTCTATCAAAGGAGGGAGGAAACAAGCAAGGAGCCAAGTGAAAGATTGAGGTTGGACTCTTTTCTTCTCTCTCGTCTATCTCTCATAAAGGAAAACAAAAGTAACTTTAGTTTGTTTGTTTCTAAGATAGCTACCCATCTTAGTGGGACTAGTAGTTCTGAATAGACACTAGTTTTCCCAATAACAAGTACCAACACCATTGAGTACACAGTACAACTGCAGTTCTATATTAATGTCGAAAGAGTGATTACAACATCGGTTGCATCATCCTTCCATTACCCCTCCAGCTCCTCTCTCTCTATCCCTTCTTACCAACTTCTTATGCTTAAGTTTGAGACTCTACTCGACAATCAAGTAACCTACCCTTTCAAATGATCTGACCCCTTTCACAATAGCCCTAGCTCTACTTATGTAGCATGTGAGGTTAGGGTTTCCAAGTTTCTCCATGGGTTTCTTTAGGTAAAATCAATGATGTTTTCATTCTTGTAAGCTCTTTCCCATTTTCATACTCCATTAGGATTAGTAATTACCCCAATAGGTCGAACTTGCATGTTTCCTTTCTTTTCTAAGTTGGTTTAGGAGAGAATATAGGTATATTTATTAGTCAATCCCCTCCTTTGACCCTTAGATCCTCATTAGGGTTCACTAACGCTGCTCCTGAGGAAACAAGTAGAGTTACTTGGGTCACTAACGCTCCCTTAGGCTTGCTAAGGAGCTTTATAAAGCATGTTGCTAGCGTATAGACAGTATTAGCTTGGAAACAAGGCTTTTGAACTTGGTCATTGCTTCAATCATCATGTCTTTGCCCTCTGAACTAATGAGGAGGTCCTTTTCCTATATAACAGATGCCCCCTGAAGTGTGAGATCAAAGGCTGCAATTATGGCTGAAACACTTTATACTTAACTATTTTGTTCCTTCTTGACAAAAAGAGACAGAGGATCAGAGCTTTGGGCAGTACGGGAAACTTGATACAACACACATAGATATAACAACTAAAATTATGTCCTGATTCGGGCATTCCCACGCTCAATAGCTATGTCAGAGTGATTTTCTCATAAAAGAGATATGACGATGCTGGCCGTCGATAAGCACAATGCAGAACTGGTGTCATAATAGGATCATTCTGAAGAGCTATCTCCAAAAAATAATATACGCAACTCGGGTAAGGAAACAAGGCTGAGTGATGCAAGCCTCTACCCAAGGTCTTGATTTCTGCTTCACTGAACAACATAGATCGATACATGTGAATATATGCATTAATAAGGAACATGCATGAAGTCATATGATTACCAGTCAATAATGGAGACCATTAACAAATGCGAGGAAGCCCATCAATAATGTTCATGGTCTCCAAGATGCACAACGCAATCTAGCGAGTGTGAAAAATGTTTTTGTCGTCGAACACCCATAGAATCATTTAACCACGAGCCAATAATGAGAACCCCTGATCAAAGAGAAGGTGACCTACCACTGATGTTTGCACGTACCAAGGCACTGAAGTGTTTCTAGGTATTTTTCCTAGATAGAGTGTTGAAGTCGATACGAAGAGACCTGTCGAAAGGTAGGAAATAATGTGTCCTACATCAATCATCACGAAACGGGACAAGAATGATTTGTTTTTTGAGGAATCTTTGAGCATTGGGTCAAAATGACAAAGGGCATGATGAAAGGATATGCTTGGTGGGTTGATGGAGGAAACAGAAGAAAAAAGGTTTTCCCTTGAACAATAGAAGGCACGACAAAGGTTTTAACCATGCAGCACTAGACTCATGTACATCAAAGAGTGTTAGGATACAGAGATGCAAGAACATTAGGGTATATAGGCTAAACTCATGGGATGGTAAGATTCATATTCAAAGGTTGTCACAAGGAAGGTTTATTTGAGGGAGTACCATGTTCAAGGGAACGACTTCTACCAAACCACGCTTTCAAATATTAAACATAGTTTTATTGTCCACTTTCCCCATTTGATTAGTTTAGTGAGTCCGGGCAGGTAAACTCGTTGATCTTTTCATATTTTAAGAGTCTGAAAAGGACTGAAAAAGAGTGACTCTATGCCTTATCTGATTAGTTTAATGAGTCCAGATAGGCAAACGCATCAATCTTTTCATGTTTTAAGAGTCTAAAAAGGATCGTAAAAAGAGTGACTCTACACCTCATCTGTGTAATTTAATGAGTCCAAACAAGAAAACTCGATGGTCTTTTCATATTTAGAGAGTCTGAAAAGATCGTAAAGAACGACTCCAGGGTGGTCCCTTTGTCATACTTGTTAACCAGGTGCGACAAAGGTTTAATAGTATACCCGGATCGATTACTTTTCTGTGATTTAATATACTGAGTCTGGATAAAGAGAAACATATGCTCAATATATGTTGACCTCATTTTGTTACGAGTATGAGACAAACTAAACTCGATATTCATCATGAATTTTTAATGAGTCATGCAACGACAAACTCAATAATTTCATCGAATTTTAACAAATTCAAATGAAGAAAACTCAAAGTATCTTTTTCAATTTAGTGAGAAACGAAAAAGAGGTAAAAGAACTACTCATTCCTTCTTCGTAGATTTAACGATCCCGAAGAAGGGAAAAACTCGAGGATTCTTCAATTTAAGAGTGAGAAATGGTCCCAAAAAAGCAAATGCTCTTGTTATTTTCGTAGACTTTTAATGAGCCGGGTGACAAAAACTTGGGATTTTTCAGTGTAACAAGCAAGAAAAGTACCTAAAATAATGCTCGGGTCATATTCATAAGTTTTTTCATAACTGAAAAAACTCGGGATTTTTTCAGTTTTATGAGTGAGAAAAAAGCGCCTAAAAACAATGCTCAAATTATTTTTCCAGTTTAATGAGCTAGAAAAAGAGTGAAAAAGAGTTGCTCGGACTCTCATCGTATGTGTTTAATGAGCCCAACGGTGAAAAACTCGGGGACTTTTCAATTTAAGAGCGATAAAATATCCTCTAAAAGAAAGTGCTCATTGAGAATTTCATGCAGCGATTGCTGACATTCATTCTTGAAAGTACTTTCATCAAAAAAATAGAAAAAAGCAACAATTTATGTCAATATGGGGTCATGCATGATAAAAATTATGTGGAATGGACTACTTCCTCTTTAATGATTTCAATAAATCATGTCTCCAAAAATAAATATAAGAAAGTCCTTGAGCTTTCACATTCACCATTTTCACTATTTGACAACTATGAGAGCATTTTGGAGCCAAAAAGGAACATATTTTCCATGAAGGATTGCGAGAGATCTAGGTGACCATTCGACGTGCCATCAGTCCTAGGTAGATGCCAAAACCTTAAACTTTGCTTTACTTAACCTTTCTTATCAGTTTTTGGGGTGATTTTTTGCAGATTCAGGGAGCCCTAACTAAGCATTTGTGCATTAACGCCCTCTGGCAGGCCGGCAAGGAGAGTTAAACGCCATTTACAACATGTTGGAGGGAGTTAATCCTCCATTTGTACCACTAGGGGGAGCGTTACAGCATTTAGAGCGTATTTTAAAACCCCAGCAGCCATTTCAAAAGATTTTTTGCCCCATTTTGACTGATTTTTCATAGGTTTCGAGCCATTATGATTAGCCTGTGGAGAGAACGGACCCATGACAACCAGGAATTGCTGATGCAAAATGATCCAGCATGCATACTTACATTAAGCCACTATGGTTTGATAAAGTATGCAAATTTAGACATGATGAAAGGGAAGGAGGGCTTGTTGAGATGGATTATCCAACATTGGGATGAACATGAGCAGGTGTTCAAGATTGTAGATCATGAGTTGGCCATTAACTACAATGATATTTACTTTTTGACTGGTTTGTCATGTCGAGGAGCACAAGCAAACCTGACCGGGGGTAGGCCTGATCCTCAATCCACCCTAGAGTTGGTTCAATCTTACTGTATCCCTGAGAGTGGACTCATCAGGAATAAAGTCCCCATAGAGAGGAATAGGTCCAGATCTATGAGGGCCATTTTATGGTTGATTATGTGTTTGGCAGGGTCAAAGATTCCCCTTATTGCAAAAAAACCATTTTATGGTTGATTATGTGCTTGGCAGGGTCAAAGATTCCCCTTGTTGCAAAAAATACCCAACTATTTCTTGCAGTTGATTGCATCTAGCCTCAAATGTTCAACTGGTGTGAAGTATTGCTTCGCCAATTGAAGGCAGAATTGACCGCATGCAAGACTCGAACCCAACAGATTTTTGGCTATGGCACTCTCATTTTCTCAATCATACTTGAGAGGGTACCTGTTATGTGCCCAAGGATGAGATTGGGTCCCTTTGATCCGAGGGAGCCGAGACAGGGGCGATGGTCATCACTTGATCCTTGCACAGGAGGAGGACCTATCTAACATTTCTTCGAGGAAGAGTTCTTCAAGTGGCTTCGTGGCTAGATTGTGATGATTGACGACTATGCCTATGAGGGCATGGACTTCATTAGCAACCCCGACTTGATGTTGCCTCTAGGGACCAACAGGGGTCCTCAAGGTTAGAATTATTTTTTAGAGTAATTAAAGTATTTTTATGCTTTTGAATATTTATGTTATGTTTTTGTTGATTTTCTAGGTAAAAAAGTAATGACACGAAGCTTTTTGCTTGACACAGATGTGGCGCCATTACAAACTGCTGGCGAACCTCACCACATGAGGCAGGGAGGCCAACTACCTGTTGGGGGGGTGATGCTAACAGTCTTTGCGAGCTTCGGAGGAACTTGGAGGGCTTGAGCATGGGTGTGCCCCCCCTCCTATGAGGGAGATCCCTGCTCATATGCAGTAGCACACAGTCGGTGTGCCTGAGCGGTTTTTGGTTCCTCTTCGGAGGATAGCCAAAGAAATGTTATAATTTTAGGAGCAGTAGGCTCTATTTAGTAGGTGCTTTGGCATAGCTAGCAGGTGTTTATAGCTAGACTCAGTAGCCATTTTATACTTAAAACACCCAAGTTTTGGAATATTTTGATGTAAAAGACTGGATTCGAAATATATATAT
>APFE030236415.1:1188-37062 GCA_000404065.3 Pinus taeda
GATTCTCAAAATCTCTCCTCAGCAACTGTAGTTTTGCTGTCCTCACTTTCTCCATGCCTTGGTAGGCTGTCTTGAGAGTTTCCCATGCTTCCTTGGATGTCTTAGCTCCTGCTATCCTTGGAAACACACTTTTGTCTAATGCTTGATACAAGAATACAATGGCTTTTGCATCCTTCTTCCTATTGCTCTTCAATAGGTCTTTCTCTCCCTGAGTTAATCTGTTAAACTCAGTCTCATTTGCTGATTCATCAAAACTATCTTCAACAAGTTCCCATAAATCTTGACAGGCAAACAGGGCTTTCATGGTTATTGCCCAATAGTCATAGTTTGTCCCATTAAACTGTGGGAATTGAGGGTTAAACAAACCCATACTAGTGCTTGTGCTAGCCATTCCTTGCATCCTCAGCTATGCTTCAATTTCTTGACCGTATATTTAAAAACAACTGACTTCTGCAACCAAAAGACTCCTCCCTTCGGCTCCTTCGTTGTCTTCAAAGAGCCTAAGCCTGCTCTGATACCAATGTTGGGTATTTTTGTTGTTGTTTGCAATGGGAAAATACCAAAACCACAAAATATAAAACACAGAGGCAATGCTCTGTTTCCTTTGCTCCAAGATCTTTTGCACAGAGAAGTCTTTTTAAAATTAATTACACAGGACAGAGTATTCCACCACCATAAAATGATTTCTATTCATTAAGCAAAACACTTACATATTCATACTCTTTTACTCAGAGGGATTCACCAAAACATTTTCACAAAAGTTACTCTGCCTCCTATGAAATTTTACACCACTGTGTGTAAATATTTCATTTACATTCACTGTTGTGTGAAAACAAAACTTACAGGGATTTACAAATTTACCTTTTCACTGCTGTGTGAAACAATTCATGGATTTCAACAAAACTATCCATTGGTTTTCTTCATTTACTTTTCTCCTTCTCCTGCACTGCTATGCAATTTTTTACTTCTTACATTACAAACAAAATTACTCTGCTGCATAAAACCCCTTTTTCATTACAAACCCAAAAATATTCACACACAGGAGAGTGTGCTCTCTGGTTCTCATTTGTTCGCTGCTGCGAATACAATCAACTGGTTTGCTGCGGACTCTCGTTTCTTTTTACCGTGTGTTATTACACATCTTCATTCCCCGGTGCTGCGGACCCCTGTTTCCTTTTTATTCATATGCAATTACATTACATCGTTACAATCTCGGTGCGTTTTTTTTCATAACAAAAATGGGGTCAATGATTTTTTTAAAACATATATTAAAAAATAAAACTTAACCATACTCCTATTAAATTGCCGTAAAGAAATATTAAAGGAACATTACCAAACATATGACACCGTATTAATCTTAAGGTATGGCATGGTCCACGGTTCATTAAATTTTAACAGGCCCCGTACGTACTTTGGACAGTGTAAACAGCGGAGACCTTTCCTGGAGATAGAACGGCGGAGAGGATGCACTTCAATCGGACGCATATCGGGCAGGGTGAGAAGACCAAGCGATACCTTCCGATGGATGTCAGGTGATGATGTCACGGTTGTCCAGATGTCAGCATCGGAGCACCATCATACGGAAACAGCTTTATGCCAAAAGCGGTGCGATATCTTCCTGGCGGTTTAGGTTTGCTGTTGGGTGGTTTTCACATTCCGTTCACTGCTGACCCGCGCCCACGGTGAAATTATAAATTTAACATCTGAGATTATGACTTTGGCTCCATGCTTTGTGAAGAGTCAAACAATAGCTTCTCCGATGCCTGATGCTCCGCCCGTTATTATTGCAACCTTGCCTTCTAGTCTGCATTCAAAGATCATTAACCAGAATTACTGGGGCGCAACATATATAAGAAACAAAAAAGAACACAGTTTAAAAGAATTATGAAACCTCATAAATTCAGAGAATTGAATTCTGAAACAGAAAGATTGCAAACAAAAACCAAAGCTCAGATTGATTACCGTCGCTTTTGTCCATTAAATGTCAGATTGCCGACACAAGAAGCCGCTGCAGTAAACTTTTCGTTAGACATGGCTGGGAACGAAATGGGCAGATCAATGACAGGGAGAAGTGACCAATACTTAACAGCGCCAATTTCTGCACGTCTACTTGTAGACTATAAATTTTTTTTTGTAGTTTCAATGCAATTAAAAAAATAAAGGCAAAACAAAGAGATAGTAGAACTGCCTCGCTGACCAATTTTATTAAATAATAAAAAATTACAGTGGCTTTATATTAAAAAAAACACAAAAAAACAAAAACCTAAAAGTCCACCATACAGTTATGGGGGATTCTTATTTTTTATTAAAAGTTAAAGCTGCTTGCGATTATCGATTAATTTTTTAGGCAAAAGACAAAAGTGGTTGAACTTTCCATCTTTTATTTCGAAAAGAAAATAATAATTGAGACTTTTATATATGATATTTTAATTTTAATATCATCCTTCCGCACGAAAGATGCATCGTCCATAGAGAGCAATTATAACTTCGTCTCATTATCAAAGGACGCGATGGCTGCCCCACGGAACCGACTGCATGGTATACGGATTGGAGTAGTATATAGTTTCTTTTTCCTAACTATTTATTAATATCAAATCTCAAAAGGAGAAAAACAAGTTTTCTTTACTTTCAAGAGAAACCATAAGGATAGGTTTGAAAAGGGATCCTAGGAGCGGGAATTTCTGAACTAGATGTTTTGTGAAACAATTAGTTTTAAGCTCTGTTCACCTTGTGAAGTGACTGACCCTAACCTCACTTGCATCATTTGTAGATGCATAATCGTTGTTTGAGAAACAAAAGTAATGCCATATTTAGGATCAAGATGTTGTACAATACTTATCAATGGCCTTGTTGCCCGAAATAAAAGCAGTGAATTAAGTGATATTAATAAACCAAAAGTTTAGAAAACTGAGATGGTTGAGATTATTAATAGGAAAAATAAAGTATGAATTCAAACTTATAAGTTCCAAAGATTTAGAACTTGCATAGCTCATGCCCATCCATAACAAGCATCTCTTTTTCCATTAACACACGATCATATGCTTTTCCTTGCTTGAAGTAGTCCACTACAACCTTCCCATTATCAATGTCTTCATATTGAAGGTGAAGGCTTTGAAGTACTTGTTATTTTCTATAGAGACATACAATTGGTAAGCCTTGTTGTCTTATTAAAAAATTAAACTCACATCCTACAGAATTCTATTGAAACCAAATGTACAAGCTTGAGATACAACCATATTGATTTAGCCATGGGTTTCATAGGAATCTTAAAATCTAATGTGTGTATCAAACAATGCCATCATGGTTTCACAACCCACATCTGAAAATAGATGGACCCCACTTTAGTCACAAGCCTCTTTTCGAAAGGTGTTTCTCTTTACAATTTCAATATGCCAAACAATGAATAGAAATCAAGTACTTGGCTTCATACTAGCACTGACAACCTCTATTTCTACAAGATTTTCCAACAAGCTTCTAACAATGGAATAAATTTCCTATTTGCTAAATGAATCATGGTTTAAACATGAAATCCCACCGTGACAAAAGAAAACAATCCAAATTTGATCTAGAATGTAAGAGATTATTTATCTAGTCTATTAAATTAAAGGTTCAAAATACTAGCCCTTGATTCTACTCGCGCGGGATCCATATCTGTATCATTTCATTTTTGAGAATTCAGTAGTAGTCTTTAGGTACTAATAAGTTTGCAGAAGCTAGTATCAATCTTGAACTACTTATGAAATAGAGAAACCGGTTATGGTTAGCTCACTCTGAATAATCAACAGAATTGGTAACTCCCCTGGATGCTCGCTTTGTTGGGGCTCCTGATGGAGAGAACTCCTCCCTATAGGCACCACGCTCTTGCTATGAAGCACCTAAAATGATAGGGGATCGAAGCGAACGATATATCAATCTTATGATGACAGACAATGATTAGGTCATTTATTATGGTCAACCGATCACCTGACTGGATGACAAAGTGAAGCTGCACCCGTTGCTTTCTATTTTGCTAAAAATTGCCTTATATATGCCTCCATGAGCTACTAGTAGTTACAAAACATGAGATTATTTCCTTCTCAAAACATTAAAATATATTCAAAGGTGTTAGTCTATCTTAGTCTTTGCTTGGATACAATAGCCAAGGAATCTTCTCAACTTAGCTTTATGTCTCCTTCTCATTGTGAAAGCTCTTCATTTTTCTCCATGAGAGCTCTCTATCTCCTCCATTCTCTATGAGTATGAATGATAATCCCCATGTTCCTTACTTTTCCTCCCAATATCAATTATCTAAAACTATGAAACGCTGATGGGATCCACATGTTGGCCATCACATGGCCTAACAACGCTTTTCACTAATTCTTGTATACTCGAAATCTCATAAGTTGTCCATCACATGTCATTTAATTTGTTTCTTTGTGGACTTATAAAATTCCCTCTACACAATCTCACAGGATACCATCTAACCATATCAACTAATGACCATTTAAATTTGTATTGAAAGATTGAGAAGCATATGTCTTGGAATGCCTTGGCTTGATTTGTATAGTTATCCATTTGACCAATATTTGTGACAAAAATGGAGCCATTCTGTGCAACAAGAGTTTAAACATGCACACACTCATCTTTCATTGTCCATGGTCTAACAACTGCATCAACAACTCTATTCCTAATCTTTCCAATGACTCTACCCAACCAAGCGTGCAATTATCAGTAAACAACGTGCACAATTGCTACCATATAACTAGGCTAGAATGTGCTTGCTCTTAAGCTTAAACACCACCTATGGTGCATCAAGCATGAAATTCAGAGTACTAAGGATGAAATATGTAGCCTCTTAAGTACTCATGCATGAAATCCCCACTAAAAAGACAATTGGTTGGTTATTAGAATATATAAAATATTACCTCAAAATTAGAAAATTTGAAATAAGAGAATAATGAAACCCAAGATGGAGACTTTTTTGGCATAACCATAGCTCTTTTGCTTAGTAGAAGAAAGCTTAGCTTTGAGGCATTGTGCCAAGTATTCAAGGTTTGTAGATTGAGCTGGACTTTGAGGCTTTCACCAAGACTTGTTTGTCAACCACTCTTGAAATTGCTACAAGTTTTAAAGCATAATTGGTTAGTTACTTTCAAAAGTAGCTTAAAGGGTACTGACGAAAAGTTTGAAGGATGGAGATTTATCTTAATGTTTAGAAACCTTCGTGAATGTTACTAGTCCCTAACATGCAAACTATAAAATGTTTAGCGATATGTTTGTAAAAATATTGAAATTTCTAATGGATTTATATAGTCTCTATAAAAATTTGGTGTTTTCTAAGGTAAAATATTTTTATGATATAAAATTTGCACGAAGAATTTTTAGGAAAAATGAAAATTGGCAAATCTTTTTTGTTGTTGAAAAAAATAGAGAAAATTAGCCCACCTACGAATATTAGCCCCTAAAATTTTCCCTGAATGTACTTTGACATATAATGAATTCATAGAAAGGGAGATTAAAACCCTGGGAATACCCTAACAAGAGTGATTCTGATGCACACAAACTCCCATCAAATGTAATAGGATAAAATTACTGTGAAATATAGAAATCAGGTGACTTTACCTAGCGACTGAGGTTGGCTTCTTTGAGCTTGGGTTCAATTTATTCGAAACTGGATGACGTTATGGGATTATTTTCATGGGTTTCCAACAAGCATAGTCTGACACATCTACTTCAAAGGAAATTCTAACAACATAACTATCGCCAATAATACCCACAAAATCCATGCTTTTAGAACTAGCCATTCTTCATAAAATTGATGAAGACTCAAAGAACCCTGAACATATCAAATTCAATTCAATGTTAATATAACATAACAAGGCTTATTTTGGGAAAAATATTCCCAATTCTGAGCCAAGAACTTTATAGAGTACAACAAAACAAAGATCAAATGAAAGCCAAGGTTTATCTTCATATGCAATAACCGTTGCATTATTGCGCATAGGAGGGGAGTTTTCGCAAAGGGAACTATTATGGCATTCAAACCAACAAAATAATGAATTCATCATGTTGACTCAAACCCCTTGATATGCCTCGCATACCAAAGGAAACATATATATATGAACCCTTTCTAGTTCAATTATCGTTAGTGATCAAGGTTGGTGTGTGCAAAATTGGTAGTTGAAACATGCAACGCCTATAGTGGTAACCACCTTCCGAAGATACATTCTCCACCAACCACCTATATGATGATCCAATGATAAAAAAATGTTTTAATCATCCAAAACACAACATCGACGACGCACAATAGCACACAATGTCACAGGATGGGAGTTCTTCTCAAAGGAATTCCTTACGACATAAAAATAGAAATAAAATATGTTATTATATTTCAACAATGTATATAAACTAAGAATTTAAAAGTGGATGAAATACATTGAATTTCTTTAAGTGGAAACGTTTTTATAATGCAAAAGATTTACAATTCAAGAGATGATCATATGTATTGTTTAAATTACATTTTTAAATATATAAATGGATTTAAACCCTTGAAAATCCTTTTCAACAAACTTAAACCTACAATTCTAGAAAATATTTGCTAGGTTTTGAACAAAATTGACCAAAAGAATTACACTAAAAAAAGACCAATATGTAAAATAGTGACACTACTGAAAATGTATTGACAAATTTTATTAATTGCTTTGTATAAAATATACATAATCTTATATTAACATTTAAGTGAATTGCACATCTCCTTCTTATTAGGAATATTTTTTCTTCATTTCAATTACTTCTTCTCTTTATGATTGAAATATATTATAATGGTCGACATTCAAGTAAATTTTTGTTACTTTATCTTTTCATACTTACATATATCTAGATTTATTAATTAATATGATATTAAAAATTGATTTTTTTGTTTGTCAACTTGTCTATGTCCTCCAAAGATGACTACAAGCTTAACCTTTGGCTTGAAAAATCGTGACCTAGACGCATCTAAGTCATCAAAATTACTAGAGGATCACACTTAGCTTAGGCTACACCAACCCTTAATGTGACTGGATTTTTGCGCACATAGTTTTGAACCAGTGACCCTCACATCACGGAGTGACTTAATAAAACAACCCATCACTATCTATTTTATGTGCCGAGGGCATATGGTATTTATATTGTTTGTTTAAGTCTCTTTCTAAAATTGATGTAAAATTATGTTATTTAACATGGACATCCAAATACTTTATTTATGGTTGGGTGTAAGAGTGAAATATTTTTATTACATTGAGAGACACATTCTACATTCCAACATGGGGGTGATGTGTGATTTTTCTTATACTCAACCTCAAGTTGTTTCACCAAACCTCAAATCATTTCTTCGCTCATTCTACAATCCAGTATGAGGGGGATATTTAATTCCATCCATGCTGACCTAAAATTAACATGCATGACATTTAAAATAAAAATATCTAAATAAAAGATAATTGAGGCTATACTAAAAAAATAAAAGTTAATATACATGTTTGGTTGAATTTAATTAAAACCATTATAAAATGTCAATAAATTTGATGGGAAACCTTACTTGTCATGTAATTTTTTTTATGACAAGTCTCTTTTCAAAATTGTGCGTATGACATTCCATATTTGTTATTTCCCATCATTGGAATAGTATATATTATATGCAATTTTGTTTATTTTTTTCATAAACAAAACAGGTAATTTAGCTAGTAAAATGCCCATTATTGGAATAATATATATTATATGAATTTTGTTTATTTTTGTCATAAACAGGAAAGAAAATTTAGTTAGTAGATAGCATTTAACATAATATCATTGAATTGAAAAAGTTCATATAAAATATTTGATATGTCATCTATAATAAGGAATACAACACCATTAAATAAATGAAGAAGAAATTTTTTATATTAATTATTTGAGATTCTTTTTTGTTTGTACCTATTCAATATACTCGGATATACCAAAAAGGAATTCCTTTGCAGCCATGTGAATTGTATATGATGTGTAATACTTATTCTTTGGAATGTTGGGTATACGTAAAGACATTGCAAATGAGAATAGGGATTCATATTTTGAGAGAGGTAAGTCTTCTTGCACAACCCAATAAACTATTTTCGTAGTTGTGATTACACTTTGCTTGTTTTTGTCATCAATGCAAACTTTCTTTTCTATGATAGATTTAGTTTTTTTTCTCATTTCCCTATATCCATTTTTCTAGTGAAATTTTATGGATGATTGTATTTTCATGAACAACCAATTAATCATGTTTCATTGTAGGGAAACCAATGTCGATCCCCCATGGTTGAGGTGCCTTATGTGCTTCACAATATATACATTTCATAACTACTTTTACTTTATGTATTGTCTCTCTCAACCACTTGTACTTAGTTGTCCATTTGTCATGAAACTCTTGTTTCACTTTCATATTTTTTTCTTTTGAGTCCTAGGTTCTACACCTTTAATTCTTCAATACATGGCGATGGAAACTTAATTAATTGAGAGGAGGCAAAGTGGGGCAAGAAACAATTTAGTTCATTCACGGATATTAAATTTCTTTTCTTTTAATTGATTAACAAAACAATTAAATGAGCATCTTACACCATATGGACAACATATTTGGAATAAAAACAACATGCAACCTTGTAGAGCACAACATAAAATCAACAAAAAAAAGCATCAAATATGAAAACTAGATATAAGTGGAAACCAATAAAGGGATAAAAACATGATTTGTTATTGTTGTGATGCAAACGAAAGCTCCTACTCCCTTATTACATCTATTTTTTGTAGGCTCCAATCTATAGGAGGATGCTACCTCAATTTTTATGCATCCTACAACTTACAAGGAAGCTATAACTCCCATATATTTTTTGCAAGCATCAACCTACATGAGGCTCCTACCTCAACAAGCAACAACCCATTCTTTATCAAGATTCAACTTGAAAGGAGACTACATTCCCCTCATATATACATCGAATAATTCGTTAGTTTACCTAGTTTATACCTCCGCATATCTCCATTTTTGTCTTAGCTTCTTCCTCTCCTCAAATCTGCTACACACCTACTCTCTATATATACTAGATAATTAATGAATAATTCTACAATCAAATCCCATATTCTCACATTCTCTCACATTTTATCCTTTCAAAAGTAAATCCTCTTATACATATGGCTTTTTGGATTTTAGTATTCCATACAAGAATATGAAATGAACAATCTTGCCTTTTTGCATTCCACCAATTCATTTCACACCTTTTCAAATTTTGAATATTAAAAACAAAAGTAAATGCTCCATCCAATATTAATTTAAAAACCCTATAATGATTAAATGCACCAACATGATGCCAAGACCATGTAATTTTATAGAGATAATATCAGAACATGTAGCCAAACATTTATACATAAACAACCTCAGCATAATATACTGACATAATAAATCACCTTGTTCATCATTTGTGCATACACTTTGTCATCGCCCTCTATTGCTCCTTTATTTTGTTTCCAATAGTTATGTTATGTTGTTAACACCTTTGTCTTAGCCTTTCATCACAACAGTGATCATGACTTTGACTTTGTCTTGCACCATGTCTTTTCCTTGCCTTACATCATGTCTTTCCCTTGCCTTTGCCTTGCATCACAACAATTTCTGCAAACATTTGTCATATAGCCATTTACACTGCATCAAGTCATATCAATGTTATGAAACCAACTCAAGAAAAGATAGATCAACACCTTATAATTCAGCCTCTTCGAGTGGGCAACCTGCTTTACATTACATAAATGAACAATTCTTGGATGATACAAATGAAAAGACCTCCTTTCTATATATAGGACTAAGGGGTCATAACATAATTAGAGTCGACATAACAATAATAATGTAAGGGCACATAATAACAATAGTGGGCTTCTATGGGGCACAATAGTAACAATATGGGCACTACATGGGTACATCAATATAATAAGTGGGTTGTACTAATAACAATAAGGGGTTACACTAGTAGTATAGGGGCCTAACATGCTTGTCTCCTTCAAAAAGCGTTGTCCTCAATGCTTGAGTACTTCTTGATGCTTCTGTATAAAATTCTTGTCCTCCCATGTGGAATCTTCAGCTGGTAAGTTCTTCCACCTGCTCAGATACTCTAAAATTGATCGATTTCGTAGCTGTGGGGTTCTTGTTTCTGTGATTGCTCCAGGTTCCAATATGATTTTTCCTTCCTCTTCAATTTCTAGCAATATTGTTTGAATTCGGATCTTTTGCAACTTTTGAATAAGTGTCCATACTTCTTTGTCCTTCTTCCATTCATCCCTTGATTCATTTATCCAATCTGGTTGGATAATAAAAATAGCACAAAACAATGCTTCCACATCCTCATCCTTGAAGAGTCTTCCCATTCGGTAAGGTCGTCATTTTTTAAGTGAATGTAGTATTGCCAACATTTCCTTCTCATAAATAGCTTGCTTGAGATGTAGCAGTAAAAATACCCATCACCTACATCAAAACATTTTTCACTATGATGTTGATCTACCTATTGTTTCGTTTGATTTTGCACCAAAGTGGCGTTATCCTTTAAAAGTTGGAAAACTTGTTGTTGATGCTTGATGTGATCTTTCATTTCTTGAACCGTTTTCTTCTTGATATGTCCTTCTATCTCTAGAGTTTGGGGAGTGGTAATTTCTTCAAATCCTTTACAATATATGGTCAGATTCATTTCATGATGCTCGATGTGATCTTTCACTTCTTGAACATTTTTCTTCTTGATATGCCCTTCTATCTTGATAGTTTGATGAGTGGTAATTCTGACCAATGAATTACAAGATATGGTTGGATTCATTTCTTCTTTCTTGATGTGATATTTCAATTCTTGCACCTTTTTCTTCTTGATATGTCCTTCTATCTTGAGAGTTTGAGGAGTGGTAATTCTTGCCAATGCTTTACAAGATATGGTCTAATTCATTTCTTCTTTCTCTGGGGTGGGGTGCTGGTGTATATCCTCTTCTTTTGATGTTTCTTGATCCTTTTCTTCCTCGTCCTCATAATCTATGTAAAATAATTTCTTCTCAGCACACTTACGACCTTTAGTGCATTTTTTATCAGAATTGTAACAAAGCCCTTTTTCTCTTTTTTCTTCCAATTGTTGTGGTGTAACCCTTGTAGGTTGTGGAAGGCTAGGAGAAACAACACTTCCATCTTTATAGTTGTGAGGGGCAGACTTCCTTGTTGCCATAAGTTTACTTTCCAATATGTAACCAAGCCCTTTTACTATTTCCAATTGTTGTGGTGTTGCTCTTTGTATCCTCATAATGTGCTATCATTTCCTCCGTGAAAATTGACCATGTAAAAAGTTTTTTACGAGAACAAAGCCCTTTATACCATAAAAATTGATCTCGTTCTAAATATGAAGATGAAATACATACCTTTTGTAACAGTGGTACACCATGTAGATCAAATATTGCTCCATCTGACGTATCCAATTTACCGGATCCTTGCCATCAAATTTGCTCATCTTGCTTTTTCTTGATTTTAGGAGCTCGATCTTGAAATGACTGTAACTCTGTGCTTTCATATCTTTAAGTTTTGAAGCTACGATCTTTAGTAGTCCTCTGCGTCCTCTTTCCAATGCCACCAATCTGACCCCAATTGGATTCTCCAATGAAGAGTTATGTCAAATCTCCCACAAAGACCTGATTATAGACTAATTCAGTACAACAAACTTGTACGACATATCAAGCATACCACCGAGCATACATTGTTGTTGCTCATTTGCCATCAATGACAACAATGCCTACACATTGTTCATTATATCTTAATATGTCCAAGTCTTCATTTAAATCAAAATTAAGCCCCTATTTATTAAAAGATGAAACTTGCAATGTAATAA
Source organism: Pinus taeda (assembly GCA_000404065.3). NCBI lineage: Eukaryota > Viridiplantae > Streptophyta > Pinopsida > Pinales > Pinaceae > Pinus > Pinus taeda. The sequence goes on from APFE030236415.1 coordinate 13,059, forward strand.
GCAATTCAAAAAATTGTTTAATAATTCTACATTATTTGAAACATTTTTTAATATAATAAAAAATAAAAATAATTAGACACTCCATTAAACATATTATATAATTTATAATTCCTACTTAAAACAACCAAAAACAATATATTAATTAAAAAAATATCACTATTAATTATTTTCTATAATTTTTAGTTTTATATAAAAAAATATTATATATTTAATTTTATAAATTGTGAGTCATTTCTTTTTTCTTTTCCCCAGCAAGAAAAGTCGATGGGAAAAATAAAATTCCCAAATGAGACGCCAACTATTTTAATTAATTAAATATGTTGCGAGCCGCTCCTCTGATTTCCAACACAAGAAGCCGCTGCACTGAACTTTTCGTTAGACTTACGAAATGAGCAGATCAACTGCACATCTATTAATATATACTTTATAGCTACATTAATTTTATATATTTTCAATATGATCAGACAAATAAAGACAAACTCCCTGACCAATTATATTAATTCAAGGGCACATACTCTTATAGTGAAAAATAGCAATCTTTAAATTCAGATTTTTCAATCTTAAATTCTTGCCAAATTTTTTGTGATTAAAGTTTTCGAGGTATCCAAGTGATTCTCAACTCATACCATTTCTTAAAGATTAAGAATAAAATCTTTTCGACGCTACGTGAATGCAGTGTCTTTATTTTTAAAATAATATGTATATATATATATATATATATATATATATATATATATAGATCTGACTATTTTTTTATTATTGAAAAGCAGAATGCTTCTGATTATTAATTTTTAGGTAAAAGACAAAAATGGTTGAATTTTGCGTCTTTTTATTTAAAAAAATAATAATGATCCTAACTTTTATGTATGATATTTTAATTTTAATATCATTAAATTCTATGGAGTTATACAATTGTATCTCACAGTTTCCAAACACTCTTCAAACTTATCAATGTAAATTCCAAAAATGGTAAGGGATATGGGACTCTTTTGGCTAAAATTGATATTGCATTTAATTTTTTTAGACCACCCCTCATTGATCTTAAGCTTGGAAATTGCATTCTCGTAAAGTTGAATCACAACAAACATTAACTTAGGAGGAATCATTATCTCTTCAAGTCTTTTCCATATCTTATCCTAAGGAACAATGTCCAAAGCTTTTCTAAAGTCAACAAATTAATAAGAGAGATCAATTTCACTAGTGTGACACTCCTAAGTAATGATCCTAAGAGTGACAAGATGATCGATAATTGATTGATGTCTCCTAAAACTAGATTTCCCTTTTTCTCTTCTACCATGGCTTTCAACCTAGAGGCTAATCTTCTTTTTCAAAATGAACCCATACAGTGTTATGAAACCAGCTCACAAAAAGATAGAAAAGAGAGATAATCGCCTTAGAATTCAGCCTCTTCAAGGGGGAAACCTCCTTTACATTACGCAAATGATACAAATGACAAGACCTCCTTCCTATATATAGGATTCTAAGGGGTCATAATATAATCAGAACCGACATAACAATAATAATGTAAGGGCACAACAATAAAAATAGTGGGCTTCTATGGGGCACAATAATAACAATATGGGTACTACATGGGCACAACAATATAATAAGGGGGTTGCACTAATAATAATGAGGGGTTACACTAGTAGTATAGGGACCTAACATGCCCCTCTCCTTCAGAAAGTGTTGTCCTCAACGCTTGAGTAGTTTTGGATGCTTTTGTATAAAATTATCATCCTTCCATGAGGAATCTTCAGTGGGTAAGTTCTTCCACTTGATGAGATACTTTGAAATTGATTAATTTCATAGTTGTTGACTTCTTAGTTCTGTGAATGCTTTAGGATCCAATTTGATTTTTTCTTCCTTGTCAAGTTCTGGAAATATTGTTGGAACTGGGATCTTCGACAACTTTAAAATGAGTTCCCACCTTACTTTGCCATTATTTCATTCATCCCTTGCTTTCTTTATCAAATTTGGTTGGAGAATAGAAATAAGATATAACAATACTTTCACATCCTCATCCTTTCTTGAGAGCGCATCTGCAAGAACATTTTGCTTCCCTTTTTTGTAAATGATTTCAAAGTCATAACCCAACATATTTGTGACCCATTTTTTCTATTCTTCTAAAGATAATATTTGTTCTAAAAAGTATTTAAGGTTATCATGATCCATTTTTACCTTGAAGTGTCTTCCCATTAGGTAAGGTCACCATTTCTTAAGTTTGTATAGTATTTCCAACATTTTCTTCTCATAAATAGCTTGCTTGAGATGTAACCATAAAAATAACCAATTGTCTACATCAAAACTTCTTTCACTGTGATGTTGATATGCCTCTTGTTCCGTTTGATTCTGCACCAAAGTGGTGTTATCCTTTAAAAGTTGGAGAATTTTTTGTTGATGCTCGGTGTAATATTTCACTGCTTGAATCTTTTTCTTCTTGATAAGCCCTTATCTCTTGAGAGTTTGAGGAGTGGTAATTTCTTCCAATCCATTACACGATATGGTCGGATTCATTTCTTGATGCTCGATGTGATGTTTCACTTCTTGAACATTTTTCTTCTTGATATGTCCTTCTATCTTGAGAGTTTGAGGAGTGGTAATTTCTTCCAATGCATTACAAGATATGGTCAGATTCATTTCTTGATGCTCCATGTGAAATTTCACATCTGGAAAAATTTTCTTCTTGATATGTCCTTCTATCTTGATAGTTTGAGGATTGCTAATTCCGGCCAATGCATTACAAGATATGGTCAGATTCATTTCTTCTTTACCAATGTGATCTCACACTTCTTGAACCTTTTTCTTCTTGATATCTCCTTTTATCTTTAGAGTTTGAGCAGTGGTAATTCTTGCCAATACTTTACAAGATATGTTCAAATTCATTTCTTATTTCTCTCGAGTTGGTTGCTGGTGTATATCCTCTTCTTTTGACATTTCTTGATCCTTTTCTTCCTCATCCTCACAATCAATGTAAAGTAATTTCTTCTCATCACACTCATGACCTTTAATGTATTTGTTATCACAATTGTAACAAAGCCCTTTTTCTCCCTTTTCTTCCAATTTTTGTGGTGTCAACCTTGTAGGTTTTAGAAGGCTAGGAGAAACAACACTTCCATATTTATAGTTGTGAGGGTTAGACTTACTTTTTGCCATAATTTTGCTTTCCACTTTTCCTTCCAACCTGAATGCATTGTCCAATGAATTAGGTTCCCAAAGACGAACCTCATGTTGAATGTTATCCTTTAAAGTCCCTATGGAGACATCAACCCTTTGCTTATTTGGAATACCATTTTCCCTTATATTCAATTTTTGAAAGTCCTCAATGTGCTCTTTCGTTGAACACTTTGTTCGAGGTTTATCAATTGGCTAAATAAGGTGTTTCATTTTGAATCCTCATAACATGCTATCATTTCCTCTATGAAAATTGACCATGTAACAAGTGGTTTACAATAACAAATCCCTTCATACCATAAAAATTGATATGGTTTTAAATATGAATATGCAATACGTACCTTTTGTAATAATTTCACTTCATGTAGGTCAAAATTCTGCTCCATCTGTAGTATACAATTTACTGGAACCTTGCCATCAAACTTCCTCATATCGCCTTTTATTGATTTTAGGTGCTCGATCTTGAAACGGCTGTATCTCTGTAATTTCAGATCTCCAAGTTCTGAAATTGCCTCCTCCAGTAGCACTCTTTGTTCTCTTTCTAACCCTGCAAGTATGATCAATATTTGATTCAACATGGAAGAGTTATGTCAAATCTCCCATGATGACCTGATTATAGACTGGTTTAGTAAGGCGCACATGTACAAAGTGACGTGTGTCACTAGTTCAACCTTAGGATCTAAAAATATACATAGAAATCTACATTTCATCCTCTTTTTTTAACTTCTTACAAAATGTCAATTTGATGCTCAGAGAGAAAGTTATGACGGTTTTCCCAAAGTCACATGTTTACAATGTAATTTGGGAGTCTGAAAATACCCTAACTTCCTCAAATTATATCTCCTAAAATATAGAGAAAAAAGATATGAAATTATGGCCCGAGCTTCACCAAGATGTTTGTTCAATTCGATTTTAATTTCAGAGTTTAAACCTTCATAGAAAAAATATTATAGCAAAAATTCCACGAAGACCTATTTGTAGAGAAATTATGGAGCGTGAAAATACCCTAACTTCCTCAGATCATATCTCTGAAAATATAGCGAGACAAGAACTTAAATTGAGGCCCGAGGTTCAGAATAATTTATTCTCAAGTGTGTTTTTATTTTATCTTCTAAAACTTGGTAGAGAAAACGTTATAGTGAAAATTCCACACTGACTTAGTTGGAGCAGCAAAACCCTAAAATCCATAGTTCTGATACCAAATGTTATGAAACTAGCTCACAAAAAGATAGAAAAGAGAGATAAATGCCTTATAATTCAGCCTCTTCAAGGGGGATACCTCCTTTACATTACACAAATGAAAAATTCTTGGATGATACAAATGAAAAGACCTCCTTTCTATATATAGAGTCTAAGGGGTCATAATATAGTCAGAGCCGACATAACAATAATAATGTAAGGGCACAATAATAATAGTAATGGGCTTATATGGAGCACAATAATAACAATATGCGTACTACATGGGCGCAACAATATAATAATGGGTTTACACTAATAATAATAAGGGGTTACACTAGTAGTATAGGGACCTAACGTACAACTTGGCTAAGATGTGGCTAGTTATAATGATCCTATAGTTATAGGGAATATTTATGTCCACTTTTAAAGATAGGTACAATAAGGCTTGTATCCAAATCTTAGGGAAGTCGTGCTTTACTACAATTTTTTTTTTGATATAATGGATGCGGATAGACCTTCCCATTTTGAAGATTTCATATTGGTATCCCTTAATATCCCTAGATTTTCCTTTAGCGTGTTTCTTAATCCCAACGTCCACGTATACCAAAGAAAATATATCCTTCTTTATAGGAGTGTTTAAGATGAAGCCCATGGTATCCAAGTAGTCATAAAGCTTCTTAAGATATATATCCTAGTTCTTTAAAGGGATCAAAGTATTTTCTTTTGCTTTATGAACAAGTATATTCTACCAAAACTTTCTATGTTGAAATTTAGAAAGGTGAAGAAGAAGTTCTTGTCTCTTAATAATATTGGACCTTTTCTTCCTTTTGATAAGAAATTTGTATATACTTGTGTTTTTGAGCTTTACAATTTTTTTAGGAGCGTCTCTAATCGCTTTCCTAACAATTTTATAGTCCTTATCATACCAAGGGTTGGAAGTCCTATTATTGTTTTTATACGACACCTTAGTCGAGAATTTGTTAATGGTAGTGGAAAGAGTTGTAAGAAAATTGTAATAGGTTTGATTAATGTTCTTATTATATATTAGGAAACCTAAATGCCTCTGTAAATCATTTAAGAAGAGATATATTTTACTTCTATCAAAACAAGTGTGCCTTTGACTCTCCTAGATATTTTGCATGTGGCGGGTATGCATGACAAGATTGAGAGTTAAGGACAGAGCTCTATGGTTAGAGTCAGGTTCGTGTTCATTTAGAAGTTCAATATTTTCCGTACGGTTGAGAACATGGGTGTCACATATTGCATAGTCCACAACACTACTACCCAACCGATGAATACAAGTCATCTAGCCGAAAGTAGGCCACTTGTTAATTCCATTACAAATTATGCGATCATGGGAACTATGAAGCTTGAAAATTTTAGTACCAAATAGGTTCTCTGATATGACTTTATAATTTATTTTGTATCTATTAGCCAAGTCATGGTTCTCATCTAGTCATAGGGGGTTAGGGCTAGAGTTATTAATTACAATAGTAGCTTGGATAGCAGTAGCTCTAGAATTGATGAGCCCAACAAAAAGGAAATTACCTTCATACCTTAGGCTATCAATGTTTTGTTCTAAGTTATTGAAGGGGTGGTTCTTGTCCAAGTTGTTTTTATTCTAGGAGGTAGAGTTAAAAGGAGAAAAATAACAAATTGAAGGAAAAATCCTATTGGTGTTAGAAACATAAATTTTGATCCAGATGTACTAGTTGAGGGGGTTGATTTTATCATGTCGAATGTGAGAAGAAACATTATTATTTTGTATAACAATCTATACCACTAAAACCTCTACAAGAGTATTTCCTATTGCAAGCTAACTAAATAATGAATTTGTCAATGTGAGGGACCCTAGATTCATCATGCTCCCAAGCTTCAACTAAGAAAATAAGATCAATATCACTTAGGATTCAACTTAACATCAGAGCTTTACACCATGAAAAACCACCAACATTCTAGAATAGGATTTGGAGTGATCCTAATTCCTATTTATCATCTTATTTTGGACTCTATCCCTAATAATAAATTCCCTATTCCTAATGATTTTCCATTTCCCTTCCTTTCTTGCCTCCTTGGCCTTTTGGACCTATTTCCTTGGTTCAGATTGGTCTTCCGGAATAATCTATTCATTTATAAAGATTCCTTATCCTTTTAGGCTTGCGGATTTCCTAGCTATATCTAATTCATGGTCATTATAACTTACCTTAACATGAATTAGCTTGTGTTTATGCTCAAGTATCTTTCCCACCCTTGTTGCTTCTCTGAGATAAGTCATTTGAAATTGTGATTTTGATTTCAACCATGGTCTAACGTCATGTTTTCACAAATATTGTTTCAATATGAAAATCAATCATGGTCCAACATTGCATTGTGATAAGGATTCTCTCTATATGGAAATCAACCATGGTTAACCATGTTTATTTTAGGGTTTATAATATTTATGTTAGGGTTTATATACGTTGGGTTTAAATTTTTTATCCCTTGGGTTTATTATTCCCTTTCATTTATATGATCAGTGCCTTGGGGTTTTTTATCTAAGGGTCCATATTCCTAGAATTTAATATTTTTCCCTTAAGTTTATAGTTCTTGGGATTTTAGTATTAATCCCAATGGTTTGTTACTCCTTTGGTTTGTTAACCTTAGTTTTCACTATTAAAAATTAGCTAAGCTTAATATTAATTAAAATTTATTAGATTTAAAAGTTAATTTTTTTAATAAAATATATTATTTGATTACGTTTATTAATTATTTTTATATGAGCTGCAATTAATGAATATCTTAATGGTTGATAACAATTTATTCCATGAATAATTTTTCCTTGGCATATTTAGATACTATAATTATTTTTATATAATCTATTCAATGATGCCTTCATAGTTTATCTAATCTCACTCTTAATTTAAAGAAATCATGAAAATGAAACAATAAAATTACATAAAAGATTAATTAAAAATTAATTTATTGTTAATGTGAAAAATACGTAGATATTATATATATGAATGGACCTATTAATTATAATATATGAGTTAGTAAATATAATTTAGATGAAATTTAGATTATAATAAATACATTATATTAAAAATTAATTTAAATAAATTTAAATCGTTTTAGTATTATATAACATTCTTAAATATTAATAAACATAGTATATTAAAAAATTATAAGATTAATATATATGGATAGAAACACATTTTATAACAATATTTTTTTATAATTTAACTATAAATAATTTATAATTGGAAATATTAGATAATGTTGAACATTAATTTAGGCATGTTTACGTTAATATATTACTATTAATTATTATAGATAAATGAATTTAAATCAATTATTAATTAATTAATAATATTTAACAAATTAATATAAAATTATTAATAAATAATAAAATTTTTATATGGTCAACCATCATTGAATCTAGTGAAACATGCTTAGCCATGTTTATTTTAATGTTTATAATATTTATATTAACGTTTATATACTTGGGTTTATAATATTAGTTCTCTTGGTTTAATATTTTTTTGTTCGGTTCATAATAGAGTATTTCTTATTTAGTTAGGGAATATAAATTAAATGCTTCATTATTACAGCTCTCTAAAGTCCAATCCAACTAAGTTCAGTAGTACCAGCTCTAGCAACTAATTAGCTTATGCTAGCTGCTCCAACTAGTAGTGTAGTGAAACTTGTTGATCTTAGCTTGAGCTAAATCAATACAAAACACAATGGGCCTACAGGGGCTCAGCCCTCCAGAACACAACGCTAGCTCTCCTATGGCTAGAACCAACTTATGTATGCTGGAACCAACTATCCATAGCGATAGGCTAGGATAGGCTAGGATTGGCTAGGATAGGATTCAAGCTTCACAGTCTCATAAACTGTTATAGTGTGTACAACTTCTGCCCTTCATCATAAACTGCAACCCACCTATATTGTACAGCTCATTATCGCTTCAGTTTTAGTATTAATCCATTGGGTTTATTATTCCCTTGGGTTTATAATTTAAATCCCTTGGTTTTATTATTCCATTAAGTTTATAATATCAATCATGGTCAACTATCATTGTCAATGATAGCCAACCATGGTCAACCATCGTTGTCAACCATAGCCAACCATGGTCAACCATGGTCAAACATCCCATTGTGACAAGGATTATCTCAACACGAAAATCAACCATGTTTATTTTATTATTTATAATATTTATCTTAGGGTTTATACACTTTGGGTTTATAATATTAGTCCCTTGAGTTCAATATTATTCTCTTTAGTTCATATTCACTTGCGTTTATTATTCCCTTCAGTTCATAATATCAATCCCTTGGGTTCATAATACCAATCCCTTGGGTTTAATATTCCCTTATGTTATAATATCAATGATGGTCAATCATAGGCAACCATGGTCAACCATAACCACTCATGGTCAACCATGGTCAAATGTCACATTTTGACAAAAAATGTCTCTATATAAAAGTCATGGAAAGTCATGGACAATCATGGTCAAGAATGGTCGAACGTTGCAATTTGACAAAGATTGTCTCGATATGAAAACAACCATGGTCCATTGTCCCATTATGACAAAGATTGGCTCGATATCAAAATCAACCATGGTGAACCATGGTCCAACATCACATTGTGATAAGGATTATCTCACTATGAAAATCAAACATGGTCAACCATGTTCATTTTAGTGTTTATAATATCTATCTTAGGGTTTATACACCTTGGGTTTATAATATCAATCTCTTCAGTTTATTATTCCCTTGCGCATATAATATCAATCATGGTCAACTATGGTTAGTCATATTCAACAATAATTTAATGCTACATTGTGACAAACATTGTCTCAATATGGAAATCAACCATGGACAACCATGTTCAAATGTCATGTTCTGATAACTATTGTCTCGATATGAAATTCAATCATGGTCAACCATTGTACAATGTCACAATGTGAGAAGTATTGTCTCAATATGGAAATCAAAGATTAAACCATGGTTTAATATTATTCCCCTATGTTTATAGTCCGTTGGGTTTGCCATGGTTGAATGTCGCATTGTGGCAAAGCCTATATCGATATGGAAATTAACCATAGTAAACCATTGTCCAGCATTGTGTTACAAAGATTGTCTTGATACGAAAATAAATCATGGTAAACTGTGGTCAACCACAATCCAACATCACATTCGGAAAAGGATTGTCTCAATATGGAAGTCAACCATGGTCAACAATGGCCAACTATGTTTATTTTAGGGTCCATAATATTTATGTTAAGATTTATATACCTTGTTTTTATAATTTTTATCTCTTGGTTTTATTATTCCCTTGTGTTTATAATATGAATCCCTTGGGTTTATTGATCTAAGGGTTCATATTCCTAGGGTCTAATATTATTCACTTAGGTTTATAGTCCCTTGGGTTTACCAGGGTCAAATGTTATAGTGCGACAAATATTATCTCAATATGCAAATCAACCATGGTCCAACGTCGCGTTCTAAAAAATATTGTCTCCATATGAAAATCAATCATGGTCAACCATGATTTACCATGGTCCAACTTTGCATTGTGACAAGGGTTGTCTTCATATGTAAATCAACCATGGGAAACAATGTTTATTTTAGGGCTTGTATTTATAATATTAATCTATTGGGTTTACTATTTCCTTGGGTATATAATATTAAATGATTGGGATTATTAGTTCTTTAAGTTTATAATATTAATAATTCATTAGGTTTACCATTTAATACCTTGGGGTTATTAATGCCCAATGTTAAGGGTTAAATAATACTTCTAATGTTTAATATTAATCCCTTAGGTTTACAATGTTTATACATTGAATTTATTAACTGGTTGGGTTTATAATATTAAAAATCCCTAGGGTTTACTGATCCCTTGGGTTTATAATATTCATATTCATGCGGGTTTATCAATACTTTGGGTTTAAATTATTAATTCCTAGTCTTTATTAATCCTTTTTGTTTTTAATATTGATCCCTTGTGTTTTTTATCACTTAGGTTTCTTATAATTTTCCCTTCGATTTACTAATTTCTCGAGTTTATAATATTGAATGCTTGAGTTTTTTCATTCTTTAAGTTTATAATATTAATAATTCCTTTGGTTTATCATCTAATCCCTTGGCTTTATTAATCCCGTGAGTTTAAAATATTAATTCGTAAGTTTTATTAATCATTTGGTCTTTTAATATTCATTTGTTGGGTTTATTGATTCCTTGGGTTTATTGATTGTTTGGGTTAATTAATCATTTGCTTTCACAGTAGTAATGCATTGGGTTTATTGAGCTCTTGTATTTATAATATTAATAATCCCTTGGTTTTATAAAACCCTGATATTAACGGCTAAATATTAGTCGAACTATTTATGATTATGTTAGTATCACAATAGATTAATCTAATATGGAAATCAGCCATTGCCAACCATGGTCAAACATGTTTATTTTAGGGTTTATAATAGTCCTCTTAGGGTTAATACCTTGGGTTTATAGTTTTTATCCCTTAGTTTTATTATTCCCTTGGGTTTATAATATCATTCTCTTATGTTTATTGATCTAAGCGTTCATATTCCTAGGGTTTAATATTATTCAACAATGGTCAACAATAATAAACCATGTTCAACCATGGTTGAACGTCACATTATGATAAGAATAGTCTCAATATGAAAATCAACTGTGCTCAACCATGTTTATTTTAATATTTTTAATATTTAACTTTGGGTTTGTATACCTTGGTTTTACAATATTATTCTCTTGAGTTTAATATTATTCCATTGGTTTCATAATCCCTTGGGGTTTTAGTATTAATACCTTGGGTTTATTATTCCTTTCAGTCTATAATATCAATTCCTTGGGTTTATAATATTAATCATCATCAACCATTGTGAGACATATCCAACCATGGTCAACCATGGTTAAATGTCGCATTGTGACAACGATTGTCTCATGATGAAAATAAACCATGTTTATTTTAGTGTTTGAAATATTTATAGTTGGGTTTACCAATTTGGGTTTATAATATCAGTCCATTGGTTTTAATATTATTCCCTTTGGTTCATAATCCCTTGGGGTTTTAGTATTAAACCGTTGAGTTTATTTTTCCCTTGGGTTCATAATATCAATCCATTGGGTTTATCATTAACTTGGATTTATAATATCAATCATGCGCAACCATGGTCAACCATAATGAACCATGGTCAATCATGGTTGGATCTCACATTATGACAAAAAATGTCTTCATATGAAAATCAACCATGCTCAACCATGGTCCAACATGACATTGTGATAAGGATTGTCTCAATATGAAAATCAACCATGGTAAATCATGTTTATTTTAGTGTTTATAATATTTATCTTAGGTTTTATATACATTGGTTTTATAATATTAGTCCCTTGGGTTTAATATTATTCTCTCGAGTTCATAATTCCTTAGGGTTTTAGTATTAATTGCTTGGGTTTATTATTCCCTTGAGTTTATAATATCAATCCATTAGGTTTATAACATTAATCATGGTCAACCATGGTCAATCATAGCTGACCATGTTCAACCATGGTCAACCATGGTTCAGTGTTACTTTTTGACAAAAAATTTCTCGATATGAAAATCAATCATGGTAAACTATGGTCCAATGTTGCATTGTGAAAAGAATTGTCTCTATATGGAAATCAACCATGGTCAACCATGTTTATTTTAGTATTTATAATATTCATGTTAGGGTTTATATAACTTGGGTTTATATTTTTAATCTCTTAGGTTTATTATTCCCTTGGGTTTATAATATCAATAACTTTGCTTTATTGATCTAAGAGTTCATATTCCTAGGGTTTAATATTATTTAACAATGGCCAACCATAATCAACCATGTTCAACGATGGTCAACCATGGTCCAATGTCGCATTGTGACAAGGATTATCTCGATATGAAAATCAATCGTGCTCAAACATTTTTTTTTAATATCTTTAATAATTATGTTTGGGCTTTTATACCTGGGATTTGTAATATTAGTCCCTTGGGTTTAATATTAGATTATTCTATTGGGTTCATAATCCCTTGGGGGTTTATTATTAATCCATTGGGTTTATTATTCCTTTGGGTTTATAATATCAATCCATTGGGCTTATTATTACCTTAGGTTTATAATATCAATCATGGTCAACCATTGTCAACCATGGTCAATCACGGGGTTTCAGTTTAATCCCTTGGGTTTATTTTTCCCTTGGGTTCATCATATCAATCCCTTGGCTTTATTATTAACCTGCGTTTATAATATCAACCATGGTCAACCATTGTCAAACATAACCAACCATGGTCAACCATAGCCAACCATGGTTAGCCATGGTGAGCCATAACCAACGATGGTCAACCATAACTAACCATAGTCAATCATGGTCAGATGTCACATTGTGACAAAAATCGCCTCCATCTAAAAATCATGGACAACCATGGTCAACCATGGTTGATCATGGTCAATGATGTTTTATAGAATCAAACATGGTCAACCATAGTCAATCGTCATAAACCATGGTCAAATGTCACATTTTGACAAAAAATTATCTCAATATGAAAATCAACCATGATCAACCATGGTCCAACATCGCGTTGTGACAAAGATTTTTTCGATATGAAAATCAACCATGGTCAACCATGGTCCAACATGGCATTGTGATACTGATTTTATCAATATGAACATGATCCATGGTCAATCATGTTTATTTTAGTGTTTATATTATTTATCTTAGGGTTAATATACGTTGGATTTATAATACTAGTCACTTGGTTTTAATATTATTCCCTCTGGTTCATAATCCCTTGACGTTTTAGTATTAATCCCTTGTGTTTATTATTCCCTCGGGTTTAAACTATCAATCCCTTGGGTCTATAATATTAATAATGGTCAAGCATGGTCAATCATAGCTAATCATGTTCAACCATAGTCAAACCATATAGATATGGAAATCAACCATGGTCCAATGTCGTGTTCTAACAAAGATTGTTTCAATATGAAAATCAATCATGGTATACCATGGTCCAACATTGCATTGTGATAAGGATTGTCTCTATATGGATATAAACCATGGTCAACCATGTTTATTTTAGGGTTTATATACGTTGGGTTTAAATTTTTATTCCTTGGGTTTATTATTCCCTATCATTTATAATATCAGTGCCTTGGTGTTTTTGATCTAAGGGTTCATATTCCTAAAGTTTAATATTATTCCCTTAAGTTTACAGTTCTTGGGTTTTTACTATTAATCCCAATGGTTTTTTCTTCCTTTGGGCAAACATGGTTAATCATATCCAACCATGGTCAACCGTGCTCAAATGTCGTTTTGTGACAAAAATTGCCTAACTGTGAAAATCAACGATGGCCAACCAGGGTCGATCATAGTCCAACGTCACAATATGACACAAAAAACAATTATTATTATCTAAAAATGAATTCACTATTATTTTTTTATTTAATTAATAATATAATATTATTATTATTTAATTATATTTAATTTAAAATTTATTATTGTTAACAATATTATTAATTAATTATTATTTTAATTATATTGGTAAATTATTATATTAATAATATTACTATAACTTATAACATAAAATAAAACAAATAAAAGTATTATATTTTTTGTAAAAGCAATTTTAGAAATTAATTTTCTTTTAATAAATAATTAATTTATTTACATTTATAAAAAATATAATAAATTATTATATTATTATTGGTTTGTGTCATAGATAGAAATGAAGCTTATAGGTTAATCATCACATTTACTAATTATTATTGTTTATATTAATATTATTTTTATTAAGTTTTTATTGTTTATTTCTTATGAGTTAATATTATTCTTAAATATTTAAATTACATTGTATAATTTAAAATTAAATAATATTAAATATATAATATAGTAACTTACATTATTGTAAATATAATATAATAATCATAAATATATAATATATAAGAATATAGTTGTTATTATTTATATAGTTATTAATAATAATAAATAGATGTTTTTTAAAAAAAGACACATAATAATTTTTAATGTGGTTGATATAGGCCTATCGGCGTATATCAACCATGTTGGTAAATGTGGTTGTATATATGCTTCATATATGCATATCGACATATATCAACCACATTAGCAAATGTGGTTGTGTTAGTATGACATACTAATGAAGATTACAAGTTATGTTACATGATGTATGTTGTACCGTTCATGTAGAAACTAAAACAGGGAGATGACAGTGTACAATGCCCTCATGACACTTAAAGACATTCATATGGAAACAAAAATAATGATATGCTTTCCCTAAATTCACATTATTATATATTCTACCACTTAGAGGACACTCTTGCTTCACTGAGAATAATGTGTAAAAACCATCAACAACAGAGCATCCAAGAATGGTTAACAACTGAGACTCCTCCATCCACTACAAGGTTATGCCCGCTAACATATTTAGCCTCATCGCTCGCCAAATACAGACCACCCTCTATGATATCGTCAACTTTAAGTGTCGCTCCCTCCAAGTTGGCAACACTATTGGACAATTCCTCCACAATGGCCTTATCCTCTTTTGAAACAGCCGAAGCATTTCCTTGTTTCAGGTAATTGTTTAGAAGGGTAGTGGCCACTGCATCAGGAGAGACATCGTTGACTCTGATCCTGTATTTCCCCATCCCGACTGCTTCATTCTTAGTCCACCCTATGAGCATGTTTTCGAGGTGGTGTATGCATCCCTTCTATTGGATTTGGGCACTTTAATTATTTTACTAATTAAATTTTGTGATAAGATGCACTGAATTTAAAAATGCTAGTATATTCTCGTCATTTCCACTAGATGGATAAAATTCACATCACTAACTTTCTTGCATATCTAAATCGCATGTTTAAACCATACTTGAATTAATTTTTTACAAAACATGATTAAAAATTTACTATACCATTTATTAATTAATAGCTATCAAGATTAAGAAAAAGTGTAATGATATAGGAAATGAAAAATATAATGATATGGGAAATGAATCAACCTACAAAATTAAAATTAAAATTTACTATAAAACTAATCACTACCCAAGTGTCATCGTTAACCATCAATAAGAAAGAACGTGGTCTTATAGTTATGAAAAGTCCTCCAACCTCTGTGGTTGTTGGCAACTTGGCATTCGAGCTTTTGGAATTCCCTTTCATTAGCATTAAAAACAAATTACAAAAAATCACATCCTCCTGCATTACAAAATAAAAACAATCATCCTTTGAAACATTGCACCTCAGTAAAGTAATGCCTACTTATTCGCCCTAAATAAAATACAAGAAAATTATGTTTTCAGGAAGAAACATTTCTATGGGACTTGGGTTATGTAACTCCCTCCTGTTCACGCTAAATAAAATCTAAGAAAATGACCTCAAAAATTTATAGTAAATATAACGTATTTATGTTTTCTAGAAGCAAGATTTGGTTAGAGAACGTTCTTGATCATAGCACTTTGGTCCCTTTGCCATAGGGAATATTAAAATGGGTCTTCGTTGAAGTGAAAGATCACACAAGAAGGGACAATTACGAAGGATGATGCCACTGCTATATAAAAAAGTCTCTTTTTTTCAATTAAAAAATTTAATTCATGTTAAGAGAATAATTTCGGTAAAATCACATAACAAACCATTTGTCGACGCGTTTCGAACCAACCAGTGTGGTTCATCGTGAGGACAAGTTGAAGAACCAGATCTAGCATAGCATGTTAAATAGACTGAGCAGAGATTCCAACGGCTAATTAACGGCTAATTTGACTAAAGAATCCAGGTCAAAAATTAAATATATATAATGTTAATATTATTATTAATAATTTATAATTTATTTTAAATCCGGTAAAATTATATAAAATAAATTCAGGTTAGTTTAAAATTTAATTCAATTAATTTATTTTAATATTATTATTATTACTATTATTAATATTAATATTATTATTATATATATTATATATTAATAAATAATTTATTTTATGAAAATAAGTTAAATTAGGTAAAAGGATATAAAATAAATTCCTGGTAAGTCTCTCAAAAAATTAATTTATTAATAAATATATATATTATTAGTATAAATAAATTAATAGTAACAATAATAATATATTTAAATTTATTTAAATTCATATATACATTAAATTATTTAATGGAAAAAATAAAATTGGGTAAAGAGAAAGGTATATAAACCAAAAACACGGATTAATTTACTTCAATATATATATATATATATATATATGATTTTACCGAAATTATTCTCTTAACAAGATTATGGATCACAGAAGTCTAAACTCCTTAATAAATTTAATTCATGTTGAACCGCACATTTTAATTCGATTTTTGCAGTCCTTATGTTATTTGTATTGCCAAATTAGAATTGCATTTTTGAAACCCTCATACTAGTGATCAAATCTGGCCATAATTCCTCATCATTCAGAGCCTCGAAGTGCCTTGTTAGCCTCTTCTACTCAAACTCGACATTCTTTATAGAAAATTTCATCCATTGTTGTTACGGTTGAAGAATTCTTTTCGGTTGTGGTAACCCCCTTGTTATGTACTGTAATTATTCAAAACAAGAAATTTCAAATCGTATTTCACTGCGTCATTGCAAGTTTTGTTCCCAGTTTCCAAATAATATTTTTTTCGTAGGTGAAAAGGTCATATGTGGAGATTTAAGAGTGCAATAAGTTAATGTTCATTATTAATTTTAGTAATGAGTATGAAGTTAGTGAAGCCTTTGTCACTCTTTAGGATTCCAATAACATCATTTGTCTTTTTTGGCTTTGGCTTTTGCTAATCTCTGGAGTGTCTAGTTTGTAATGTTATAACATTCTAGGTTTCTTGGTTTGCAATGTATTGTAATTATTCCATTTAGTTTCGGTTAGATTTTTCTGCCGAGTATAGAGAGATCGTTGCCTCTGCATCTGTATTTGTAGATTTAATTGAACCAAAACCCTCAATTCTGATCAAGCCAGTCAATAAAGGATTAACATCAATCTCAACAGGGTATTCTATATAACTTACCATGGCACCAAAAGAAACACTGATATCTTTTCCAATGGCGGCATGACTATCTTTCTATGTGATTGAAAACATACAAACCAAACCATCCATATTTTCGCATAACCAGACAATTCTACCCACAGGCGAGGTGTGCTTCTTCTTCGAACCACCGATCATCCAACTGCCTTCCTGTGTCGGGCCCTGAGTGATCAAGATGAAAACAAAATACAGAAGCCACCTTCTTGCACACACATCGACTGTAGACTAAAAAAAAGGCCTCCCCATTAAGGTTAAATTTTTAAGTGATGGCCTAAACTCGACAACCGTAAAATATGGTTAGGGTTTATATTAAATTTAATTTAGCAAGAGCTTATTTTACACAATATACAGAGTGCCCCAGACAGCAGGGGTGGAAAAAAACCAGTGACCAAGGCTTACAAGAATCTTACAAACAACACAAGGCGGTGCCTACTACATCCACCAGACGGACCCGAAGGCAACAATGAAAAGTCCACTAAACAAAACGGGTTTGAAACCCTCAGGCAACAAGCAGGAACCAATCCTCGCTATTGAAAACCTGCCCCCAATCCAATGGCTAACAAGCAAAAGAAATCCAGAAAGGGACCTACAATCGGGCAACCAGCACAACCAATCCCAGTCATTGAAAGTGAAGTCCTGATCCAACTGTCAGTGGGGATATCGCACCAAGGAGAAGCATGGAGGTTAACTGCACGATGAGATTGGTTTTCTCTCACCTCTTGTTGCCACGTGTTACCCCCTGAGTGGAATCGCATGCATCTTCCACAAAACCAGATACCAGCCATGTCTCGCACAATATACCAAATACGGTTTTGGGGTTTTGTGTCCATGGTTTCATGGGAAGACCACGGTTCATACAGGGACCAACCATGGACCCCACTGCCCCTTGTAAAATGAACCTAGCCTCAACTCTAAACTGGGTCCAAAAAATAGAAATAGGTCCAGAGCCCTAAGGCAACAAGTCCACTCCATCTCAACCGTAGAATACATAATACCGATCCAACGGTCATCAGGGATATCGCACGGATGAAAAGCGCAGAGGCTAACCGTGCGATGACAGCGGTTTTCTCTCACCTCTCAATGCCACATGTTACCCACTGAGTGGAATCACATGCACTACCAAAATACCAAATACCATCTAAGTCTCGTGCGAAATACCACTTATGGTATTGCGTTCGAGGTTTTGCTGAAAAGCCAAAACACTCTCGTAGACCTTGCTGAGCCTTTCTCCTAGAGTCGCTAAGAGAGACCCACTGAGCCAAATACACCCATGCAGTCCATTTTATGTCATTGCCAAACTTGAAATCTTCTTCATTCATTCGAAAGTGAACAAAGTTGTTGAGAGCAACCATATCCCAAAATTGTGGACAAATTAGGTGATATCAACCTCACTCCTATCTCCCAAATCCCTTCGATTAGCGTTGTTCATCCATAAATCCCAATCTTTGGCTACCACGATGAAACAGTCCTCTTGCAGTTTCCCTTTAGGTAACAACTCCCATGCATGCCGAGAATCCCTGTCCTTATTGGCCACACCTTCGTTGGCCAACTGATCTGCAAGCATATTTGCCTTCCTTCTAACATGAACAAATCTAATCGTTCTAAGGGTCTGTAAGTGAGAGTGGATACGATGCAAAACTTGTAGCAACTTCCAGTGCTTCGACACTTTATCTGGCGAAGTTCCATTGTGAATCTTCTTGGCTGCTCTGATGATCAAATCCGAATCTGCTTCAATGATAACATTCTGAAAATTTTCCTCCACTAGGATCTCAAAGCATTGATCTAATGCGAGAAGTTCAGCCATGTTATTGGTACCCTTTTCCAAGTGGGCATAGAAGATATGTTTTGTGTGCCCCTGAGATTCATTTATAGCACCCCCAAAGCCAGCTTCCCCTGGGTTGCCCTTAGAAGCTCCATCAATGTTTAATTTGAAGAAGCCTTGAGGAGGGGGCTACCATCTACTGGCCCCTGTGTTAATTTTTCTCACTCCCTTCCTTATTCCTTGAGGATTAATGGATTGAAGACCCAAATTAAAAGTAATAATCTCCTCGTGAGGCAAAGGAGGATTCGTGGGAAATGAACTCAAAAGTATTTTAAGTGTTTCTTTAAGCTGTTCTAGAATTTGATTGATTATGTGTTGTGGCTCGCTAGCTTTATTTATGAAGATACACCTATTGCATCCTTTCCAAACATTCCAAAAGACAAATCCTGGTACTAGCATCCAGGCTTTGTTGATGATCTCATTCTCTGAGAAGTGCTTCCTACAGTTTTTCAGAGTGTTGGATATGTTGAGACTATCCATGTCGATTTGTCTGAAGCTTGAGGCCACCCATTCTGACACCTTAGTAGAAAAAGAATAGAGGTTGAGCAAGTGTTAAACCATTTCCTCATGTGACCTGCATAGGTGACATTTGAAAGGGCCACTGAAGCCTTTATTGAGGAGCTTTTCCCAAGTTAGGATCTTTCTTTCATGAACAAGCCAGAAATAACTTTATTTTCATCCAATTAGGAGTTTGCCAAAGATCCTTCTAAACTTTATCAACATTTACAAAGTTGAATCCTGTGATTGCTTTTTTTGCCTCTTTGAGGTTAAAGTTACCTTCAGTAATCTTCCCCCATATTAATTGGTCATGTGAGGAAGAAACTAGAATTTGTTTGTGCTTTAAGTCCATGGAGAGAGCCTTTGCCATGGCCTTGAAAGGACTTTCCTCATTGTAACTTAGTTCCTTCCACTTCCTCCATTTTTCATTGTTCCTTCCCTGATCCCAGAAACCTTTTACCAATAATAGGCCTTTGCTATCTATGTCTCTTTTGAGGGCTGCCAGGTCAATCCTGTTAAGGATGGGTTCCTGGTGCCAGCTGTCCTCCCAAACTCGAGCGCGATCCCCTGGTCAGATTTCCCAAAAAAAATGCTGGTGAACAATGCTTTTGTTCTCCCAAGCAAGGTTCCATATGCGTGAGCCTTTGATTTCTCCTGTCATTCTAGTAAGATCCTTTTCCTGCCAGTGCTTGGCGTACTTCTGTTTCCAAAGCTTGGCCAGGGCATTTGGCTCCTTGATCCATCACCACCAAGGATTAGCTCCCAAAACTTTACTGAGAGTTTCTGGATCATGCAACCCTAAGCCACCATGGCTTTTGGGCTTACAGAGCTTGTCCCGGGCAACTAAAGCCCACTTTTTTTTCTCTTCCGCTCTACCCCATAGAAAGTCCCTTTGAATGTTCCTTATCTGTTGCTTAATACCTTGAGGAGTAGGGATTCTCGATCATGCAACCCTAAGCCACCATGGCTTTTGGGCTTCAGAGCTTGTCCCAGGCAACTAAATCCCACTTTTTTTTTCTCTTCCACTCTACCCCACAGAAAGTCCCTTTGAATGTACTTATCTATTGCTTAATACCTTGAGGAGTAGGGATAGCTGCAAGCATGAAAATGGGAATGGCTTGCAAGACTACCTATGTGAGCACAAGTCGCGCTGCTAAGTTTAAGGATCTGCATGTCCATTTTCCGATTTTGTCCTGAAGTTTTTTTAAAATTGGTTCCCATATTTTCTTGCTAAGAGATTTATCAGTAAGAGGAACACCAAGATATTTGGAAGGCAACTATTCCCTTTGAAAACCAAGAATCCTAGTAATGTTTCTTCGTATAGCAATATTAGTGTTAAAGAAAATAACTTTGGCCTTGTTTAGGCTTACCTATCTACCTGCTACCATAGCAAAGTTGTTTAATATATCTTTGATTGCCCTTACTTCCCTGACTGTGGGTATGCCCCGCAGCATAGTATCATCCACAAATTTTTTATGAGTATTAGCCTCTACATTCGGGGTGAGCTTGATCCCTTGAATTTGACCTTCAACATTTTCCATTTTGATTTCCTTGCCTAGCCCTTCCATCATGAGGACAAAGAGGAGAGAAGAGAGTGAATCACCTTGTCTGAGCCCTCTGGAAGGTGTGAAGGTATTTGAAGGAGATCCACTAAGTAGAATGGAAACATTGGTTGTGGTGATTAGTGTTATAACCCATCTTATCCAATTCTGGCCAAAGCCATATGCTTTCAGAGTGGTTCTGATATAAGACTAGCTGAGTTTGTTATAGGCTTTCACAATGTCCAATTGGATAATCATGCCTGCTTACTTATTGTTTTTGAGAGAGTGTACCACCTCATGTGCTTGGATAATGTTGTTGAGAATTTGTCATCCCATCACATAGCCTGTTTTCTCTTCAGAGATGAGGGAAGGTAGTAGGGGCTTGAGTCTATTGGTTATCACTTTGGAGATGATTTTATACACCACATTACATAAGGCTATGGGTTTAAATCCATCCAGAGTCAGATAATTTTCCTTTTTGGGGATTAAAGCTATGAAGGATGGATTTAGTTCTTTTAGAACCTTTTTGTATTTTCTTTGAGTCCTCCACAACCTTGAGGATGTCCTGTTTGATTGTATCCTAGCGGGCTTTGAAGAAATCAACATTGAATCCATCTAGGCCTAGTGCTTTTCCACTTTGAATTTCCTTGATCACTTCACTGACCTCCTCTTTCGAGACTGGCCTATAGAGATTATGGTTGTCCTCTCTGATGACTAACTTGGGAATATACTCGGTGAACTGATTAATAAGCCTAGACCTATCCTCCATTGGCTCCTTTGCAATATTAGAGAAGTGTTGTACTAGATTTGATTCCATGTCCTTGTGGGAGACAAGCTCAACACCTTGAGAATCCTTAATCTTTGTGATTTTGTTATGTGTCCTGTGGGCCATAGTGGACTTGTGGAAGAACTTAGTGTTTATTTCTCCCTCTTTGATTCATTGAATCCTGGATTTCTGTCTCTAGAAAGTTTCCTCTTGTAGGCATCACTCCTCCCATTCTTCCTACGAAGATTTGGTTAG
This sequence comes from Pinus taeda, assembly GCA_000404065.3. NCBI lineage: Eukaryota > Viridiplantae > Streptophyta > Pinopsida > Pinales > Pinaceae > Pinus > Pinus taeda. The sequence goes on from APFE030236415.1 coordinate 35,352, forward strand.
ATTTTGCCTCTCTTCATTGAAGCCTTCTGTGATATTGATCTGATCGATATTCTGGATTTTCTGTGTTGTCTCAATTCTACCCTTGAGGAAATCGCCAAATTCCTTTTTGTTCCAAGCTTTAAGTTTGGATTTTAATATATTTTAGTCTATGCTCGAGCATGTACGTCTTAGTACCTTGAATATTCAGATCCTCTTTCCACCATTTGTCAATGTTACTGATAAATTTGGGGTGTGAGAGCCAGGCATTCTCGAATCTGAAGTGCCTCTTCCTCAGAGTGCCCTTAAAGGTAGCTTCTAACTCAACTGGCCAATGATCTGAACCCCCAAAGGGTAGAATGGGCGCTGTGATGGTTGATCCTGTGATGAGGAGATCCTTAGAAATGATAAGTCTATCAAGTTTTGAAGCCACTTGAGAAGCCCCTCCCATTTTGTTATTCCATGTGAAGGTTCCATTTATTGTCTCAGTGTCAACTAGTCCCATGTTCATGATGAAATCTTGGAAGGCTTGAGAGTCTCTGCCTAGCTGTCTTGTGCCTCGCTTTTTTACGAAAGAGATCTTATGATATTGAAATCACCTGCAACTATCCAAGGCATATTGGGATATCGTGCTCTTAGATCTTCGAGGGAGGTAAGAAGCTCGAGTTTATCTACTTGCTTCTGAGGTCCATAAACATTTGTTATCATGTATGTATCTTTATCCCCTACAGGACTATACACCAAAGATAGATAGTTCCTGGATGCTGAAGCATCCAGGATTCCAAATTTCTGTGGATCCCACAGCATAAGAATACCACCTGCCGAGTTATTTGCCTTAACCTATCTCATACTTGATTAACCATTTACTATGAATTTATGTTATTTTCTCCATTGAACATTTGCTCTCCTAAATGAAGATCATATCTGGTTTTTCTTCTTTTATTCTGTTACTCAGATTCCTTTGTTTCCTTCTACTAGCTACGCCTCTAATGTTCCAAGTTGTGAGCTTTATTAAGAAAGGTTGGTAAAGGAGTAGCTAGTAAGATCTTTCATCTTACCTGAGTTAATCAGTAGTTTTCCTCATTCATTTAGCAATTCATTTTGTCTTTTCCTTCCTCTTTTCCTTCTTGAGTTCTTTGGAGATTGTGCCTGTGAGTTCTTCATCATTTTGACCTCACTCTGCTCCTGGATTTTATGGTTTCTCTTGACACCAGTTCCTTTTGATTGTTCCCTCCATAAAAAGAGTTGTTGAACTTGATCATAGTCCTCTTTTGGCAAGGAGTCCACTCCTTTTTCCCTGCCTTGTTCCAGAAACAGTTCTAGATCCAGATGTTCCCTATCTAGAATCTCGTGTAGTTCATGGTCTTTTATTCCTACCTCACATGAAGGCATCTCATAGTCTTTATTGACCTCCATGCCGCTTGGTAGATCCTCTTTTGCTGGTTGTTTACTATGATAACCTCCATTTCAGCTTCTGTTTCCTACTCCTTAGATGCATTTTCCCTGTCCTGGACTATCTCCACATTCTCCTCTACTTCCTCTAGGATTTTGAAACTATTGTCTTGTATTTCTGTCTTCACTGCTTTTCTTGTGCGGTTGTTTACCCCCTTTCCCTTTGGCCCCAACCTTCGTAAAACCCTCATGATCTCTATCCAAAGAGGTTTTCCCATTGCCTTTCATGTTGTTTGTTGGACAGTCTCTAAATAGATGGTCATCTTCATGACATTTGCGACAC
>APFE030236415.1:39026-58688 GCA_000404065.3 Pinus taeda
TTTAAATTTTTATATTCAAAAAACAAATAAATTAAATCAATATATAAAATACTCTATAAAAGATCATTATACACCCTCGGAAAAAATAGTAAACAGAATATGTTGAAAGTAATATTTTAGGATTTAATTCTCATTCGAGTAGGTAGAGTATGACGAGGCATGAAGATGACAAATATGAAAAGTCATTAAAGAACCAGGGAGAAACACTTATCAAACAGTTTCTTGAAAGTAATATTTTAGGATGAGTATAAAGGTTGGATAGTGAGAAGTATGAAATCTGCATAGTTTACATTTCCCTCAAATGACCTTTTAAACGAAAGAGTGATTTTGTTAACCATAGAAGATCTTAGTGAAATATACAAAAGAAAATAATGATTTTATTGAATAAAAATAAAATGATGTAAATCTGTTTTAAATTATATCTATTAAATAATATATAGATATTTTTAATATAAACATTTAAAAAATTATGTAAGTTTAAACTGATTCATGATAATTATAAAACTAACTAATTCATTACATGGATTCGGCTACTCTTGTAGGTATGAGGAACTAATGGTATGGCATAATCTAATAAAGGGTTTAGAAAAATAATCCTATTAAAATTATTTTTTACTAATAAAGAAGTTCCTATGTTTTAACATCTATCATCATAAGATTTAGATACATCTATGAACTAAGTGGGTACAAGTAGCAACGGACCTATAAATTAATGCACGGTAGCCTTTACTCGTCAGATTTTTATGATAGACGATCATGCTTCCACCATCAAATCGGTTGTAATGAATACGGTGGCTATTCATTTGCCATTCTCCTGAAATTTCTTCAGGCAAGGAAAATTCCATAAGTGGAATAGCCATCAGTGCTTCATTGAAACGTAATGGTCTTAATGACGTAGCTGAACAACTTAATGACATTGCAAAATACAAGATTACATTAATCTAACTTCTACGAAATGACAATATAGGGGCAGAACAACGCAAAAGATTATTCATGTCTTTGGCTATGTTATTAATCGTTTTATTTGTAATGTTATAGCATTCTGGGTTTTTGGGTTTGCAATTTGCTGTAATCATTCTATTTAGTCTCGATTAGATTTTACAACCGAGTATAGAGTGATCAGTGCATCTGTATTTGGTGATTTAATTGACACAAAACCCTCAACTCTGAGCAAGCTAGACAATAAAGAATCAACAAAGATCTCAACAGGATAGTGGCACCGCAAGCAACCCTGATATCTTTTGCAATGGCCGCATGACTATCTTGCCCTATCATTGAAAACACACAAACCAAACCATCAATATTTTCGCATAACCTGGCGAGGTGGGCTTCTTCTTCGAACCACCGATCCTCCAACGGTCTTTCCGCGCCCTGCCATGAATGATCAAGATGCGAACAAAATACTGAAGCCACCTTCTTGGACACACATACACCGAAGACTAAAGAAAAGGCGTCCCCATTAAGGTTAAATTTTTACTTGATGGCCTAAAGTCTACAACCCTCAAATATGCTTAAGGTTAATATTAAATTTAATTTGTGCAGAGCTTACTTTATCCTAAGGAGCATGACAAATTAGAGAAATTATTCGCTTAACCTTAATTTTCACTATTAAAAATTGACTACTTTTGATATTATTTAAAAATGTTATATTTAATATTTTTTAATGAAATATATTGTTTGATTACTTTGATTAATTATTTTTATATGAGCTGTAATTAATCAATATCTTCTAATGGTTGATAACAAATTTATTTCATGAATATCTTTCCTCCGTGTATATTCTAAATAGATAAACTATTTTAATATAAAATCTATTCAATGATAGCTTTTATTAGTTATTCTTATATAAAATCCCACTTTTAAATTTAAGAATATATATATATATGAACAAACATTGAGTTGGATGTAACTCAAGATGAGTGAAATGCAGAGGAACTTAGCGGGGGGATGAGATCACCGGAGGCCATCGGGTTTGAACCAGGGCAACCTAGGCCGATGGCCTAGGATGCTGCAGAGCGGTAAACAGTAGGTTGACAAGGACATGATGGTACGGGATGGGGCAGCTGGCTGATCCACCGAGGCAGAGGACGCTTAAGCCAGGTTAGGAAGAGACAGTTGGGTTTCCATGCAGAAGTTTTTTCTCGGAACGGGTTCGCAATACCTCTAACCGGGATTGTTTTGTTGGTAAAACCATTTTGGAGAGCTAGCGGTTGACGTTCCCAGGTGGTTTCAGGAAGAGTAGGAGGTAGCGGGCCGCTAGCGGTGTCAGTTTACTCGTTTTTTTTTATTGCAGATTATTACCATGGTGAAACCTAGAGAGGTAGTTGACCTAGACCCTGCACTGGAAGACATTTTGTTGGTTTAGGGAAAGGAGGTTAATGCCCACAATATTGTCAAGTTTTTCGGGTCAGCTGGCAGTCATGTACCCACTGATTTCACTGTGGAAGGTTCGTGGAGTAACAAAGCGACAAAAGGTCTGTCGGAGGAAAGCTTGGAGCTGGCTGGATTGCACAACAAAGGAGGAAGGGACACCAAAGGTTCAGGCTTTCAGGAGAAGGACTACCAGCTAAATGAAAAGCCCTTCGGCACCCATGGAGTTTGGAGGTCTGTGGGTGGAGGTATAAATCCAGAAAGTATAGTGACGGACGGGGGCGGCCAGCCGGCTGTTACCGGGCATTTTATAACAAAAGGGTCATGCAAGCCCAGCTTGGGAGCAGGAGGGAGTAACACAGTTTCCGGCGAGCTTTTGAAGGTAGGGAAGGAAGGAAAAAATCTAGTTATTGGCTGGGAGAAAGAGGCTTTAGGGTTTGGCACAAGCAGAAAGGAAGGTTTTGAAGGCGGACTCCATGCAACTATGTCAGAAAAGGACGGAAAAACCCTAGCAGATAGTGAGACTGGAACTCAGGTGTTTTTGGACAAGGCAGACCCAAAATCTCTAGCCAGGGAGGAAGAATCCGGAAAAGAGAGGTTTGGAGGAAAAAGGAAAAAGGTGAAACCATTAAAGAAGAAAAAGTTCGAAGGAAATATGGTTCTAGGCATGGATGTTCAGGTCGAGGATGCGCTGGAGGTGGCGGAATGTACGCTAGTGGGTAGAACTAGAGGAAGGGTTTTCTCTGGCAAATCCTTCAACAAGTGGGTGGAGCAACAGTGGAAGGAGACCTCGGTAAAATCCTTTAGAATTGCAGCGCTTGTGAAGGGTTGGTTCATGGTCAGATTTGAAAACAAGGAAGCGGCGGATTGGGTTGCAGGGAGAAATTGGGCTTTCGGGGATTGTCCAATCATGTTCAAAAGGTGGTCGCCCTTATTTGATGCAAACAGGGAGAAGGTAGATGAGTTTCCGGTTTGGGTCAAGGCACCCGGCCTGCCTCCATTCCTGTGGGTAGAATCTGTCTTCAGATCAATTGGGAACCTACTGGGCACCTTCCTGGACGTAGACATGTCTTTCCTTCACACCCACGAAAGAGCCATGGCCAGGATCTTAGTCTGTTTAAATACAAAAGAAGGGCTGGCGGAATCCATAAATCTGCAATATAAAGAATATGCTTTTGAGCAACCATTGGATTATGAACATCTTCCTTTTAGATGTCATAGGTGCCATGAATATGGGCATCTAGCAAGGGACTATCCGCTGGGTAACCGCAGAAGGAGGACTCAGATAAATGGTGAGCAGCGGGAGAAGAAATCGAGGAAAGATAAGGATATTTCATCTGAGGATCATCTAGAGGAGAACATTATGGAAGAGATCCAAACCCAGAAGGAAGCCCTTGATAGCCAGGCCGGAGAGGAACGGCCAGAAGAAAAAGAGATCCAGCGCAGCTAGGAGAAGATAATCAACGAGATTACAAATGAACCCGTAGACCTCTCTGTTGAAGACCCAAACGGTATGCAACTAGACTCAAGTAATACATCTTTACTTTCAAAACCTAAAGATGAGTGCTTGAAATCTGGATCTCCTCTAAAAAATTGTTGCAATGATGATCCTTTAAATATTGAAAACCCTACTGCTGCTATCCCATCCATTGACCTGAACTGTGAAGATGATTCCCTTAATAGATTGGTTCCTGTTTTTTCTACTCCGGTGTGCCATTATAACATAAGATCTCTCGACAAAAAACATGGCAGAAAGTTCGAAATCCCTGATTAGGTTAGCGGGCTAGGCCCAACATCGTCCCAGGTCTTCAAAAGGAAGGCGAGAGGCAGAAAATCAAACTTGTCAAAAGCTCAGGTTAAAGCGAAGTTTGATGTGGCTGACAGAAAACAAATGTCTATCCCTGGGGCACTTAGAGTAGCAAATCCCCTTGAAAATGTTTTAAAATGATCTTTCTATCTTGGAATTGCAGGGGTTTAGCCAGTAAACCCAAAAAACTGGCCCTGATGGAGTTAGTTTTGCGTTACAATCCGGATATCATCTTTCTCCAAGAGACCCTAGGCAGAAGTTTTGAGGTGGAATCTTCCCTTGGGATCTCTCTCCCTGGATGGGTTTTCCTTGCTATAGATGTTGTGGGGCATTCGGGCGGTTTGGCTATTGGAGTCAGGGAAGGAAGGATGCAGATTAACAATCATTGGGGAATGGCTCATGTGCTCGGTATGGATATCCATTCTCCTGAGCTTGGATTTCCACTTCTGATCATAAATATCTATGGGCCATGCCAGGGAAGGGAATCCTTTTGGAATGAACTTTTGTCCAAATCTCTTCTGAAAGACAGAAGTTTGATTATAGGAGGAGATCTAAATTTTTCACTGGGGAATGCGGAAGCTTGGGGTCCCTCAGCCAGGGAAGATCCACTCTCGGATTTCTTTTCAAAGGCTCTCCTCTCTCACAACCTGATAGATGTAAATCTAATCAAAGAAAAAACTACCTAGAGGAATAGAAGAGTAGGGGAGGAGAGAGTGGCAAAGAGATTAGACCGTTTCCTCATATGCGAAGACCTAGAATCCAGAATCCCAATGTTCAGGCAATGGGTGGGCAAGGGGGGGAACTCAGATCACTTCCCCATCCTAATGGAATTATCAAAACCCCCCATTAAGCCAGCGGCCCCTTTCAAATTCAATGCTTCCTGGTTGCAAGAGGAATCCTTCAATAAGCTTTTCAGGGAAACTTGGAGATATCCGGGCAGAACTTCTTTGGAGAACAAAGGGGCCCTTTTTATGGAAAACTTAAAAGGACTCAAAAAATCTACCACGGAATGGGAAAAAGATAGAAAGCAAAAACAGAATGAGGAACTCTCTAAAATTGATGTTGAATTGCGGGCTTTGGAGGAACCTGAGGCAGATGGGTACGCTACTCAGGAGTCCAAAGAAAAAATACTGATGCTTGAAAAGCGCAGAGGCAAGCTCTTACTAGACACATAAGAGGAATGGAGGCTAAAAAGCAGGGCGATCTGGTTAAGAGCTGGGGACAAAAATATAATTTTTTCCATAATTATGCAAAGGGACGGAAAAATGCAAACACAATATGGAAGCTAAAGGATCTAGAGGGAAGTGAAGCCACCTCTTTTGAGGCTCTATCAAGTATGGGAAAGACTCACTTTCAGAATCTGTTTACTGAACAAGGAGGGATAACATTAGCAGAAGTAATCAGAACAGCTCAATGTTTCCCCCGTTTTGTGGAGGAGGAGGAAGCAGAAGACTTAATCAGAGTAGTGACAAAGGAGGAAGTGGAAAGCATTATAAAATCAATCGCAAAAGATAAAAACTCGGGTCTGGACAGGTGGACTATTGAGATTTTCCACCATTTTTTTGAATCGATTGGAGCATAACTAACTGAGGTGGTGGAAGAATCGAGGAGGAAAGGCGAGATATATTCTCCTTTTAATGCAACTTTTATAGCTCTTATCCCAAAAAAGGAGGATCCGGACTCCTTTGAAGATTTCAGGCCTATTTCTCTGTGCAACTGTGTTTATAAAATCATTGCAAAACTTATAGCTGTCCGCCTAAAACCGATCCTGTCAAAATGCATATCAAGTGAACAGTTTGGATTCTTATACGGTCGACAAATCGATGAAGCTATAGGGGTGGCACGAGAGACAATTCAGAGCATTAGACAATCAAACAAGAAAGGGGCTGTGATTAAAATTGATTTGTCCAAAGCATATGACAGGATCAGTTGGACATATCTCAGGATGTTGTTGACCCATCTGGGATTCAGTCTGGAGTTTATAAATTGGATTATGGGATGTGTAACCAGTGTAAGTTTTGCAGTCTTAATTAATGGGGCTTCATCACAATTTTTCAAAGGACAAAGGGGACTGAGACAGGGATGTCCTCTATCACCATTGCTTTTCCTCCTAGCGGCAGAGGGTCTAAGTAGACTGATCTTGGAAGCCAGAAGAACAGGTTTGGTTAAAGGTTTGGAAGTTGTTGTAAATATGTTCATTACTCAACTCCTTTTTGTAGATGATATTTTATTATTTACAAATGGGAGCTTGAATGAAATTAAAGAACTAAAAAGCATTCTTGATCTGTTCATGAAAGCCACAGAGATGCAAATAAACCTCAGAAAGTCTCAGTTAATAATGGAAGGTTTCATTAGACATGAAAAGATCCAGATCTCATATATCCTGCCCTTTGAGGTCTATAATATGGAGAATTCGTTCAAGTACTTTGGTTTCTGGCTGAAGCCAAATGCATACAAAAAGCAGGATTGGAACTGGCTGGTGGCCAAAATAGAAGCAAAAATCACTCATTGGAGTTACAAGTGGCTATCTAGAGCTGACAAGCTGACCCTAGTGAACTCAATGCTGCAATCCATGCCAGTGTTCTGGGCAGCCCTGACTTGGATTCCAAAAGGGATTCTTCACAAGATAAAAGAGATCTGCAGCAGATTTCTATGGTCGGGGTCAAAGGAGGACTCTGTTCTTCCCTGGGTTGCTTGGGAGAAAATTGCAAAGCCAATAGATTGGGGAGGATGGGGAATAAAAAATATTTATGATTTCATTGTTTCCCTGGCAGCGAAATCTGGATGGAGGATCATCAATTCTAAGAATTTGTGGACAAGAGTGGTGAAGCGAAAGTATATAGATCCTGTTCCTCTGGAAGAATGGATCCGTAACCCAATTAAGAAAGAAAGGAAGGTTTCAGTGGTATGGAAAGCCACTACTGAGGCATTTAAAATCATAGAACAAGGATTGGCATGGCAGGTAGGAAATGGAGAAAATTTGAGGATAGGCAGGGACCTTTGGGTGGGTTGCAATGAATTGTTCGCTTTGTTCCCAGGACTGATCAGACACTTGGAAGCAAAGGGCATCATATATTTAAATTAGATTGAGAAAATAGGTCAGTCCACTATGTGGGGGCAAGCATGGAAATCTGGAGAAGAATTGGAGCTTAGTCCTCGTTGGTGGAATGAGTGGCAGGTTATCATCCAAGAACTTACCAGATCCAATGTAAGATTAAAGGATAGACCGGACCTTTTGGTATGGGCTCATGCAGACTCAGGAGCCTACTCCCCAAAAGTCGGTTATAAGTTCTTAATGTCGAAAAAAGGATGGGAAGATCTAGAATGGTGGTCAAAATCTCTGTTGAAATTAAAATGCCCAAAAAAATCTAGATTGTTCTTTTGGTCTGTGTTAAAAAAGAGAATTCCAACATGGGATATCCTCCAATCTAGATATAAACAAGGGCCTGGAAGATGCCCTTTATGTATAGATGACTCGGAGACCATCACTCATCTTTTTTTAGTTTTTCCATTGGTAAAAAAGGTATGGGAAGAGGTGCAAAAGTTATTAAAGAAACATTTAATCTGGGAAGGGGAAAACTTATCTGTAGCATGGAAAAATTGGCGGAGACTTAGCTCAGAAGGGAATATGAGAAATATTCCGCCCATCATCTGCTGGGGGGTTTGGATAGCAAGAAACAGAAGCATTTTTATTGACAGATCTCCCTCAGCTGAATCTATCGCTATCGAAAGCACAGCCATACTGTCCAGCATCCCTGAACCAGAGGTGTCAAGAAAATCAACTCAGAGCAGGGAAGAACAAATCAGAGTTGGGATCCCTTGGGCCTACTTTGATGGGGCTTCTCAGAATAACGCAGCTGGGGCAGGGATAATCATTCATTTAAATAATTCACACTCTTTGAAAGCATCAGTGGGCCTTGGAACTAGATCAAACAATTTTGCTGAACTTTCTGCATTAAAATATCTTCTATGTTGGCTTATCCACAAAAACATCTTCACAGTTCAGATCTTTGGGGACTCTTTGAATGTTGTGAAATGGGTTAATGGTAAAAGTAGATGCCAGAATTACTTGTTGAGACCGCTATTAGAAGAGATCCTGAATTTAAAACTCTCTTTTAATGTGTTTTCAATTGAACATATCTACAGGGACCGAAATGAAGCAACGGACAGGCTTTCAAAAGATGGTCTGCAGCAAGCTATGGGCGTTTGGATATTAACTGAGCAAGACCATGATCAGATCTGTGTGTCAGATCATCCTCCTTATGCTTCATTTCCAAATTATCTGTTGTTTAGAGTTTTTTATTTGTACTTTCATAATTGTTTATAGTTGTTGTGAAAAACGATGATACAGACTTTGTTACTGGACAAGTTAATTTTTTGTTTGCCTATGCGCCTATCCAAGATATCTTGGTTTCATTTTAGAGGGTTGTTTTCCTCTATGAGGAGACCCACGAATCGAAACTCGACTTGATAGCGCGTCCCTGTTGGTCTTTTTAAAAGGACTGTTTTTTGCAATCTGCCAGAATGGTGAATGAACTGTTCGGTCTCAGGGGAACAGTGCCTTGTTTTTTCTCAGTTTTGTACAGAGGAGACAGTTTACTTCTCTGGGGCTGCTGTGGTGTTCGTCCCTACAGCATACTGAATGCTATGCATCTGCTTGTAACTTTTTATCTATCTTATATAAAAAGTTCGTCTTTTCTATTGAAAAAAAAAAAATATAATAATATATATATATATATATATATATTAATAAATATATATATATAATGGGGTGATGGATTTACATTATAAATATGAAATTAGTAAATAATGACATACATTTATATTTAAATATTAAATTAAAAAAAATTTATATTCGTTGTAGTATAAACAAATAAATTATTAAATTTAATAAAAAAATTAAAATTATTAAAAAAATTATAATAATTAATAATACTATAGATATACAACACAATTTTATAAGAATATTTTTTTATAATTTAACTATAAATAATTTATAATGAAAATATTAGATAGCATGAACATTAATTTAGCATGTTTAAAGTAAATATTAATATTAATTATTATAGATAAATGACTTTAAATCAATTATTAACTAGTAATAATATTTCAGAATTAATATAAATTATTAATAAGTTAACAAAATTTTATATGTTCAACCATGGTTGAATCTAGTGGAACATGCTTAACCATGCTTATTTTAGTGTTTATAATATTTATCTTAGGGTTTATATAGTTGGGTTTATAATATTAGTCTTCTTGGTTTAATATTTCTCCCTTCAGTTCATAATCCCTTGGGTTTTAATATTAATCCATTGGGTTTATTATTCCCTTGGGTTTATAATATCAATCATGGTCAACTGTCATCGTCAATCATAGCCAACCATGGTCAATCATGGTCGAACGTCGCATTATGACAAGGATTGTCTCAACACAAAAATCAACCATGTTTATTTTATTGTTTATAATATTTATATTAGGGTTTATATACCTTGGGTTTATAATATTAGTCCCTTGGGTTTAATATTATTCCCTTGAGTTCATAATCACTTGGGTTTACTATTCCCTCAGGTTATAACATCAATCATAGTCAAGCATTGTCAACCATAGCCAATCATGGTCAACCATGGTCGAATGTCGCATTGTGACAAAAAATGTCTCTATATAAAAATAATGGAAAGTCATGGACAATCATGGTCAACCATTGTTGAACGTCACAATTTAACAAAGATTGTCTCAATACGAAAACAACCATGGTCCATTGTACCATTATGACAAATATTAGCTTGATATCAAGATAAACCATGGTGAACCATGGTCCAGCATCACATTGTGATAAGGATTGTCTCAATATGAAAACCAGACATGGTCAACCATGTTTATTTTAGTGTTTATAATATTTATCTTAGGGTTTATACACCTTGGGTGTATAATATTAGCCCCTCCAGTTTAATATTATTCCCTTTGGTTCATAATGCCTTAGGGATTTTAGTATTAATCCGTTGGGATTATAATATAAATCTCTTCAGTTTATTATTCCCTTGGGCATATAATATCAATCATGGTTAACCATGGTTAGTCATAGTCAACCATATTTTAATGTCACATTATGACAAAGATTATCTCAATATGGAAATCAACCATGGTCAACCATGTTTGAGTGTCATGTTCTAGTAACTATTGTCTCGATATGAAATTCAATCATGGCCAACCATGATCCAATGTCACAATATGAGAAGTATTCTCTCAATATGGAAATCTAAGATTAAAGGACAGTTTAATATTATTCCCCTAGGTTTATAGTCCGTTGGGTTTACCATGGTTGAATGTCGCATTGTGACAAAGCTTGTCTCAATATGGAAATTAACCATAGTAAACCATGGTCCAACATTGCATTACAAAGATTGTCTCGATATGAAATAAATCGTGGTCAATTGTGCTCAACCATGGTCCAACCTCACATTCTAAAAAGGATTGTCTCAATATGGAAGTGAACCATGGTCAACCTTGTGTTTATAATTTTTATCCCTTAGGTCTATAATATGAATCCCTTAGGTTTATTGATCTAAGGGTTCATATTCCTAGGGTTTAATACTATTCCCTTAGTTTTATAGTCCCTTGGGTTTACCATGGTCAAATGTTACATTGAAACAAATATTATCTCAATATGTACATCAACTATGGTCCAACATTGCATTGTGACAAATATTGTCTCCATATGAAAATAAATCATGGTAAACCATGGTTTGCCATGGTCCAACGTTGCATTATGACAAGGGTTGTTTTAATATGGAAATCAACCATGGTCAACAATGTTTATTTAGGGCTTATATTAGTTTTTTGGATTTATTGATTCCTTGATTTTATTAATCGCTTGGTTTTATTCATCCTTTGTATTTATAATATTAATCTATTGGGCTTATTATTTCCCTTGGGTTTACTATTTCCTTGGGTATATAATATTAAACGCTTAGGCTTATTTGTTCTTTAAGTTTATAATATTAATATTTCATTGGGTTTACCATTTAATCCTTAGGTTTTATTAATTCCCGATATTAAGGGTTAAAATAATAGATATAATGTTTTAATATTAATCCCTTAGGTTTACAATGTTTATTTAACCATTCAATTTATTAATGTGTTGTGTTTATTTAACAATCCCTAGGGTTTATTGATCCCTTAGGTCTATAATATTCATAGTCATCTGGGTTTATCAATACTTTGGGTTTAAAATATTAATTCCTAGGCTTGATTAATCCCTTTTGTTTTTAATAATGATCCCTTGAGTTTCTTGATCCCTTAGGTTTCTAATATTTTTCCCTTCAGTTTACTAATTCCTTGGGTTTATAATATTAAATGTCTGGGTTTTTTCATTCTTTAAGTTTATAATATTAATAATTCCTTTGGTTTATCATTTAATCCCTTGGTTTTATTAATCTCGTGAGTTTAAAATATTAATTCCTACGATTTATTAATCGTTTAGGTTTTTAATATTAGCTTGTTGGGTTTATTTATTCCTTGGGTTAATTGATTGTTTTGGTTTATTAATTATTTGGTTTTATAATAATAATCACTTGGGTTTATTTATCTCTTGTATTTATAATATTAATAATCCCTTGGTTTTATAAAACCCCAACATTAAGGGTTAAATATTAGTCGAACTATCTATGATTATGTAAATATCACAATAGATTAATCTAATATGGAAATCAACCATGGCCAACCATGGTCAAACGTGTCTATTTTAATGTTTATAATAGTCATGTTAGGGTTAATATACTTTGGGTTTATAATTTTTATCGCTTAGGTTTATCATTCCCTTAGGTTTATAACATCAACCCCTTGGGTTTATTGATCTAAGCGTTCATATTCCTAGGGTTTAATATTGTTCAACAATGGCCAGCCATAATCAACCATGGTCAACCATGGTCAAACGTCGCATTATGATAAGGATATTCTCAATATGAAAATTATTTGTGCTCAACCATGTTTATTTTAGTATTTTTAATATTTGCCTTTGGGTTTTTATGCATTGGTTTTATAATATTAGTCCCTTAAGTTTAATATTATTCCCTTAGGTTCATAAGCCCTTAGGGTTTTAGTATTAATCCCTTGTGTTTATTATTCCTTTGGATTTATAATATCAATCCCTTGGGTTTATTATTCCCTAAGGTTGATAATATCAATCATGGCCAACTATTGTGAACCATAGCCAACCATGGTCAACCATGATTAAATGTCGCATTGTGACAATGGTTGTCTCACCATGAAAATAAACCATGTTTATTTTAGTGCTTGCAATATTTATATTAGGGTTTACCAATTTTGGGTTTATAATATTAGTCCATTAGGTTTAATATTATTCCCTTCAATTCATAATCCCTTTGGGTTTTTGTACTAATCCCTTGGTTTTATTTTTCCATTGGATTCATAATATCAATCCCTTGAGTTATTATTAACTTGGGTTTATAATATCAATCATGTTGAACCATGGTCCACCATAACCAACCATGGTCAACCATGGTCAATCATGGTCAGATCTTGCATTATGACAAAAAATGTGTCGATATAAAAATCATGGATAATCATGGCCAACCATGGTCAACCATGGTCAATTGTGGTCAAACATGTTTGAATGTCGCAGTGTGACAAAGATTGTCTTGATATGAAAATCATTCATGATGAACCACGGTTGAACGTCATATTGTGACAAAAAATATCTTGATATGATAATCAACCATTGTCCAACATGACATTGTGATAAGGATTGTCTCAATATGAAAATAAACCATGGTCAATCATGTTTATTTTAGTGTTTATAATATTTATCTTAGAGCTTATATACATTGGGTTTATATTATTAGTCCCTTTGGTTTAATATTATTCTCTCGGTTTCATAATTCCTTGGGATTTTAGTATTAATCGCTTGGGTTTATTATTCCCTTGAGTTTACAATATCAATCCATTGGGTTTGTAATATTAATCATGGTCAACCATGATCAATCATAGTTGACCATTTTCAACCATTGTCAAACCATATGGATATGGAAATCAACCATGGTCAACCATGATTCAAGGTTGCGTTTTGTCAAAGATTTTCGGGATATGAAAATCAATCATGGTCAACCATGGTCCAATGTTGCATTGTGAAAAGGATTGTCTCTATATGGAAATCAACCATGGTCAACCATGGTCAACCATGTCTATTTTAGTGTTTATAATATTCATGTTAGGATTTATATACCTTGGGTTTATAATTTTTATCTCTTGGGTTTATTATTCCCTTGGGTTTATAATATCAATAACTTGGGTTTGTTTATCTAAGACTTCATATTCCTAGGGTTTAATATTATTTAACAATGGCCAACCATAATCAACCATGTTCAACCATGGTCCAATGTCGCATTGTGATAAGTATTGTCTCAGTATGAAAATCAACCATGCACAACCATGTTTATTTTAGTATTTTTAATAATTAAGTTTGGGATTTTATACGTTGGGTTTATAATATTATTCCCCTCGCTTTAATATTATATTATTCCCTTGTTTTCATAATCCTTTGGGGTTTTAGTATTAATCCCTTAGGTTTATAATAACAATCCATTGAGCTTATTATTCCCTTAAGTTTATAGTATCAATCATGGTCAACCATTGTCAACCATAGTCAATCATGGGGTTTTAGTTTAATCCCCTGGGTTTATTATTAACATGGGTTTATAATATCAATCATGGTCAACCATGGTCAACCATAACCAATCATGGTCAACCATGATCAACCATAACCAACAATGGTCAACCATAACCAACCATCGTCAATCATAGTCAGATGTTGCATTGTGACAAAAACTGATTCCATATAGATATCATGGATAATCATGGTCAACCATGGTTAGCCATGGTTGATCATGGTCAATGATGTTTTATAGAATCAAACATGATCAACCATAGTCAATCGTCGCCAACCATGGTCAAACGTTGCATTGTGACGAAGATTATCTCAATATGAAAATCAACCATGGTCCAACGTCGCATTGTGACAAAGATTGTCTCGATATGAAAATCAACCATGGTCAACCATGGTCTGACATGGCATTGTGATACGGATTGTCTCAATATGAAAATGAGTCATGGTCAGCCATGATTATTTTAGTGTTTATATTATTTATCTTAGGGTTAATATATGTTGGGTTTATAATACTAGTCACTTGGGTTTAATATTATTCCCTCAGGTTCATAATCCCTTGGGGTTTTAGTATTAATACCTTAGGTTTATTATTGCCTTGGCTTTAAATTATCAATCCTTTGGGTTTATAACATTAATAATGGTCAAGCATGGTCAATCATAGCTAACCATGTTCAACCATTGTCAAACCATACAGATATGGAAATCAAACATGGTCAACCATGGTCCAACATTGCATTGTGATAAGCATTGTTTCTATATGGAAATCAACCACGGTCAACCATGTTTATATATATAGTAAATTTGTAATTGGTTGGAGTGATTTAGGCCAAACATATAAATTAACCTAGCCACTACCACTCTAACACCAAGAGTATATACAATAGTGAATAAACTAGATATAATAAAAATTACCAAAAGTAAAAAAAGGTGTGAGATAAATGTATTTGTGGATTTTCTATAAAAGACAATAATTTCGAAATTTCCGCAAAATTTGGCCATATATTTGGAAATTGGGGCCAAAATTTTGAATATAGAAAATTAAAGCATATTTTGATAAACAACTTCGTATACTTGTTTTGAATACAATTTCCTATAACATAGAAATAATTTCAACATATTTAAAAGTTAGTTGAGTAAATCAACATCGTGAAAATGTTATGTTTTTAATTGTTATTGGTTCTATAACATTATATGTTCATCGACACATTTGCACTAAATAGTATCAATTCTATTGGTTCTCCGACAATTTCTCGCTGATAATAATTTCCTCTCATCTAAAAAACATATAAGTAAATGTTATGGGTCACATGATTTTAATTTTTTCAAACCCTCGTAATGTTTAAATCATGAAACACTGCATGTATATTATTTATTTCTAAAAAATGAAGTAATGCATAAGAAGGGAACTCTTGGCCTTATTTGCTACTCTACATTTTTTTGAAATTATTTAATGATTTTTTTTGAAATTATTTAATGAATTTACTAACAGTCTCACATGGTTCACCAAATACGAAAACCTCTACATTTCACTATTATATAAACATAACCTCTGCATTTCACTATTATATAAACATAACGTAAGCAGCTCCCAACTAAACCTATCCACATCGTTCATTCTTCGACATAGTTTTTGCATTTGTTCTGCTCAAAGAAACTAAGAAACCCGCTTGTAATGGCTAGAATCTTCGATATATAGCATTGATTATTAATGGAATCTAAGGAAAGTTTAGTGACTAAAACTTGAGAGGGAGATTGTTCATAAAAGGCAAGCATTCTGTCAAGAAAAAGGCCCATGTAGCTATGCTTAGTCTTAATGGCTGCTTCCGAGCTTAATTATTCTCTGATTTGTGTGAAGGATATTAGATGGTTTTTTTAACATTTCGGCAGGGGAGGGTTATGGATATGAATAATATCAATGTGCGGGAGAGTCAAAAAGATAATGAACGCTATGTAAAGGCCAGAGATGTTGCCTAGGAGGCCCAACGACAAGAGGATGAGCAACTCAGAGTGGCGATGGAAGAGCTCTGGTATTCCTGGACTCCTGAGAGAAGCTCGATGCTATTCAATTCTTTTCTCTTGAAACTTATGCTCCAAGGGTCAAAGAGGCATATTTGAAGAAATGTTGCGTAATTCGAGTAAGGACTATGTCTATGTTGCCTTGTCTACTTGATCATTTTCTACTTGTTGCTTCCCACTACGAGCTTGTCTCAACATTGGCTTAGTGACAAGGTATGTTTACTTTATTTTTGAGATTGTACATTTATTTTTTTTGCTAATTCAACTTATAACATCGTTGTGGGTAGAAAATGACTTTGTTATCTGGAAAGTTTATTTGTCATAAAAAAAATTCTAACTTTTAAAACAAAATGTGTATTTAAATTGGATTCTAATCCCACCCAAACTCAAATCGTTCACTGAGAAAAAGTATGTAGTTACTTATGCTGAAGAGTTCCAATTGTACTTATGATGTTAAGTTTACTTCATGATCTATTTTAAATATTAATATTATTTTTTTCATGACAGTTTTTTTGGGGCAGTTTTATAATGATGCACTTTTTTACTTCAAAATGTAGTTATTAGTTTTCGGCGATTTTTAATTCTTACAAAATTTAACATCCTACTTTTTTGTGCCTAGATATTTGTTTGTTTGTTTTTAAATTTAAGATTTGGTAGTTTTTATGCGAGAGGAGTAGGCAATTTGAAATTAGGTAAGTTCAAATCATATATTCTTTTGCATTGAAATTCGGGTAGGATTATCATGAAGTCCGATAAAAAAGTTTCTAAATTTTTTTATTACAGTGGTCAAATTTCAGAATTTTGTTACTTAAAACTTCTTGATAGGGCTGAATCTATTTTTACTATCTAAAATTTATTTAAACACTCCAACTTTCTAATTTTTTGAAAAAAAAAATTATCCATGGCTACGGAGAATTTGTGAGGTTGTTTGACAACGCCTTAAAATCTCGTTTTCGATCAAATTGGAGTCTTATTAATACCATTAAGGGCTTTCCAAATACAGCTATAGCTATCAAATTAACAAAATCCATCCACTTGACATATTAATGGCTTTTCAGAAAGCGTTAAAGGCATCACAGAAACAAAAACCATCAAAGGTATATGCGGTGGCTTTTCAAAAACCGTTAACGCCATCGAATTAGCAAGAAAATGGGATTTCCAAATTCCTACCCGTTAGAAAGTATTAGGACATGTGCATGGATTTCTAAATTCAAACCTTATCAAGTTCATACGCTGACCCTGAGTTGGCCTTGCACACAAATTCAGGGCTCACACGATATCAGTGACGCATTAAAGTTTTAGTTGCGTCCAGGTGAACCAACTCAAGTGGGGAAATTAACTTTCAGTCGTCCGCTAACTAAGATTAACAAAAGACAAATCGATAAGCAACCATGTTATCAAAAGTGAGGCGCTCATTAAATCTAATTCAGTGATCAAATCAAATTCCGAAGGAGCGCAACCTAAAAATTCAGAAAATGCTTCCGCGTACTTTGCTGTTTAAGCGGCCAGTTGTCCAAAAGAAAATCTTCACACACTCTTTCTATGTAAATCTGTTGGTCGACTACAGGCACTCCCAGCCTCATTCGTTCAAGATGTTCACTGCACTAGTGTAGTAGCAACTCTGTGCGTACCAAGTTCGAATCTTGCCACCATCATAATATCTTTGTTTTCATAACAACGCTCTAAGTTAGAATCCCAATACCTTAACAACAACCTGACGTGTCTAAAACAACTTCAAATCGGAACGGCCAAAGTGTACCCGAAATACGCTCACTGAAGTCAATGCAGTTCAAAGGAATTCGAATGAGAAAATGGGGAATGGGTGTCAGAAATTCGAATGCCCAATTCCAGGGGCAGAATTTGTCTGGGCTCCTATGACACCCCAGAAAAGGCTGTCCGCGCCTATGACTTGTTGGATATTTTTCAAATGGAATGGGAAAATACCAAAACCAGACAAACACCACAGAGCCTATGCTCTGTTTCCTTTGGTCTACTCCAGGATCTTTACCCTTAAAAAAATTCACTGAACAGAGTAATGCACCACCATAAAAGATTTCCATTCATTAAAATAAATTCACAGTTACACATTCATCCTCTTTGCTGAGAGGGATTTACCAAAAACAACATTAAACCAAAACTCTGTTTTCACCTAAGAATTTACTGAGACATATTCATCCTCTTTCACTCAGAGGGATTCACCAAGACATTTTACAAAACTTACTCTGCCTCCTATGAAATTTTACATCACTGTGTAAATATTTCATTTACATTCACTGCTGTGTGAAAAACAAAAACTACAGGGATTTACACTTTCAACTTTTCACTTCTGTGTGAAACTATTCATGGTTTTGAAACCAAAACTGCCCCTGGTTTTCTTCATTCACTTCTCTGCCTTCACTTGCACTGATGTGCATTCTTTTCCTTTTACATCACAAGCAAAAACATTCTTGCTCTGCTGCTGCACTTTCATTTACATTCCAAAACCCAAAAATATTTATGCACTTCTGTGCATTCCTCCCTGCAATGCGGACTCTTATCTTTTTACCATGTACAAAATTACATCTTCATTTTCTGGTTCTGCCGACCCCTGTTTTTTTTATATGCAAATCACGTAACACACACTCCAATCCCCGTGTGTTTTCACATATCACACTTTCTGTGTTGCGGACCCTCTGGTTTAATATTCACCATGTGTTTTTTTGACACACATAGGATTACAATCCATATCCATTTTCTAATGGCTGCCGCGCACTGAAACTTCATATCTCCCCGTGTGCTTTCATATTAAAAAATATGGTCAACGTTTTTTTTCTTAAAACATATATTAAAAATGAACTTACGCCCATACTTTGTATTAACGCGCCGCAGGTAATAATAAAGGTTTTACAAAAAAAAAATGTCAGCCATTAATCGTAAGGTATGGGATGGTCCATTACTCCACGCAGCATTAATATTCAACAGGCCTCCGTATGTACTTCGAAGACTTTAAACTGCGCAGTACTTTCCTGGAGATCAAACGGCGGACAGCAAACATGTTCAATCGGACGGATATCGGACAGGGTGAGGTGACCAAGCGATACTTCCGACGGATGGGACATGCTGATGTCAGGCCAGCATCACTTGCTGGATAGTTGTCAGCTCCCAATTGCATCGGAGCTCGATGCACGGAAACTGCCTTTCGCTGAAGGGCGGTGCGATATGATCCTGCCGGTTTTAAGTTTGCATCGGTGGTTTCGGGGTGGCCGTTGACTGCTGACCGGGCGCCTTACCTGCTGCTGGCCTCCTGCGCGCACAGGGGAAATTACCGTCTCCAACACTCTCCTTTAATTTCACCTGTTGGGCATTCAATATTACCCAAACACTTCCTCAACTCCTTGACATGCTGCTGTTGCAAAAGAGTCTTCCTCTTAACAGAGAGATTAACCACTGTCTATGCTAAAAAGCATCTTCCTCTAAACTAGAGGGATGCACCTGTCTATGCTAAAAAGCATCTTCCTCTTCATAGAGGGATTCTTCAACACTGCTTCACATGCAGTTCCACAATCAACAAAATAGTCTTCCTCTTAACAGAGAGATTAACCACTGTCTATGCTAAAAAGCATCTTCCTCATGACAGAGGGATTCACTTGTGACTATGCTGAAAAAGCATCATCCTCATGATAGAGGGATTTACCATGTGTATGCTAAAGAGCATCTTCCTCTTGTCAGAGGGATTTACCATGACACTGTGCTGAAAAGCACCTTCCTCTTTAATAGAGGGATACACTAAGAACTTCACTTCCTC
>APFE030236415.1:72765-87321 GCA_000404065.3 Pinus taeda
TCTATGGGGCACAATAGTAACAATATGGGTGCTACATGGGTACATCAATATAATAAGTGGGTTGTACTAATAACAATAAGGGGTTACTCTAGTAGTATAGGGGCCTAACATACTTTGGGATTCAATTGTTGAAGACATGGACAATCGCGAGTCTATCCCTTTAGAGGTTCTTTGTACTCACCTGGAAATTCCCTGCACCTGTTCTCTATCTCCGCCACAAATTCAAGCTGCTACGTCCAAGTTTTCTGCAGAAGAAGTCTAGGATGGAGCGACTGATCAAATAACCAAACCAGGGGTGAAACAAACCAAATATTTCGCTAACCTTAGCGCTTCCAAGTGAAAGGTAAAGCGAAGCATAAGCATACCATCATTTAGTGTAGCGACTCTTTCGTGGGAAAGGGAAAAAAATGAAAAGGAGGAAAAGTGAGCCTTGACTTCAGAATCTCAGATCTATTTGGCGAACATATTGTTGGGCGAAACTTGAAACACGTAACTATTTTACTACTTGAAAACATACTAGACTTATAGTTCGTTGACAGTGGTGGAAGTATGTGAACGTGTGAACAAGTGGGTCAGGCGACAGGTTATACCGATGGAATTAGCTGCACGTCATTTAATAACAGGTGGTGATGTCGGTAGCCTTGGTGGTGGTGGCGGGCGTGCCTATGTTACCATTTAGGAAACACTAAACCCCAATATTTATAGTAGAAAAACTAAAAATTTAATTTTTTCCTATAGAATAGATTAATGGTCTAGTACCAATAATAAATGTCACTGATCACAGCCGTGACATACTTAAAAATTTATAACTCGACCAGCCTCAAGACTCATGAAGATTACAAGTTACGTTAATGATGTGCCGTTCATGTAGACACTTATCGCACACAATGCCCTCATGACACTTACAGAGATTCATATGGAAACATACACAATGATATGCTTGCCCTAAATTCACATTATTATATATTCTACCACTTAGAGCACTCTCTTGCTTCAATGATAATAACGTGTAAGAACCATCAATGGTAGAGCTTCCAAGAATGAGCTTCCAAGAATGGTGTAAGAACCATCAATGGTAGAGCTTCCAAGAATGGTTAACCACTGAGACTCCTCCATCCACTACAAGGTTATGCCCGCTAACATATTTAGTCTCATCGCTCTCCTCCTTCGCAATATCGTTAGCTTTAAGAGTCACTCCCTCCAATTTGGACACTATTGGCCCATGCCTCCATGGTGGCCTTATCCTCTTATGAAACACCAGAAGCATTTCCTTGTTTCAGGTAATTGCACAAGCACAACTCTCAATCAACTCATAAGAGAATGGAAGAAAAAATGCACTTGTCATACATGTAAAAGTTCAAGCAGAGGTAAAAGATGAAAATTGGTTATGGCATTTGAGATTTCCTCGTCTCATCTTTGGAGTTTTGAACTTGATGCATAGGAAAGGCATGGTGAAGGGACTACCACTCATAGAAAAACCGAACAACCTATGTGAAGGATGTATCTTGGTCAAACAATATGGAGAGACATTTGCAGCACGAAAGTCAATAAGGGAAAAGGCACTTTTGGAGATTTTCCACTCAGATCTATGTGGACCAATGCAAACATCATCAATTGGTGGTAGCCACTATTTATTGACCTTCATAAATGACTACACAAGGAAGACATGGGTCTATTTCTTAAAACAGAAAAATGAAGTGTTTGAGCACTTTTGCCAATACAAAGATCATGTTAAGAAGTAAAGCGGACACTACATCAAAGTCCTTAGGACTGACACAGGTGGCGAATACATCTCAAATGACTTCCTTCAATTTTGTAGGGAGCATGGAATTCACAAACATTTTACAACAAGATATACACTGTAGAAAAATGGTGTGGCGGAAAGGAAGAATAGGACCATTATGGAAATGGCAAGGAGTATGATGAAGGCAAAGCATTTGCCAAATGATTATTGGGCTGAAGTTGTTACTTGTGCAACATATATCTTGGATAGATGTCTAACCAAAAGCGTCCAGAACATAGTTCCTAAAGAAGCATGGAGTAGAAGAAAGCTTAGTGTCACTCACATGAGAGATTTTGGATGTGTGGCGTATGCACATGTCCCGGATGAGTTGAGGAAGAAGTTGGATAGCAAGGGGGAGAAATGTATATTTGTTGGATACAATAATGAATACAAGGCATACAAACTCTACAATCCATTAACCAAGAAGGTCATAATCAGCAGAAATGTGCAGTTCATAGAAGAGGAAGCATGGGATGGAAGTTTATAGAAGACAGTCAATGTTAAAGCATGTATACCACATGAGGACAAAGATGAATTAACAACAGCAAGTAATTCCTCAACAGTGACTCACTCTACTCCTATTCAAGTGCAACAAAGTAGGTAGCAAGAAACACCATCAACAAATAATAGGACAGTTTCTTGCAACCAAGCAAGCGCTTCTCCAAGAGCACAACACCAAGTGACATGTGAAGCCCATCTTCAACAAGCACAAGACGACCAAAATTCAGAAATTTAAATGAAATTTATGAGCAAGATGAAATTGATAGTAGCGTTGGTCTGAATTCCTTATTTGCCTTGTTTTGTCATGTAGATGACCCAATCCATTTTGAGGATGCAGTCAAAGAAGAAAAGTAGGTTGTGACAATGGAGGAAGAAATAGAAGCAATAGAAAGGAATGACACATGGGAGTTAATGAACCTTTTGAAAGGAAAACGTGTCATTGGAATGAAGCGGGTTTATAAGACCAAAAACAACATTGAGGAAAAAATTGAAAGGCACAAAGAAAGGCTAGTCGTCAAAGGATACAAGCAACAACATGGAAGATATTACGTGGAGACGTTCATTCCAGTAGTGAGGATGGAGACAGTGCATGCAGTTGTGCTGATTGTTGCGCAACACAAATGGAAAGTGTATCAAATGGACATAAAATCAACGTTCTTGAATGGAGTGCTGAAAGAGGAAGTGTATGTTGCGCAACCACCTAGTTATGAGGTAGAAAGCCAAGATGACAAAATGTATCAGTAAGAGAAAGCTCTTTATGGGCTTAAGCAAACACAACGGGCATGGTATAGCATGATAAATGCCTGCTTGTTGGACAATGGTTTCGACAAATGTGACGGTGAGCCTACTCTCTAAATCAAAGAGAGTGATGGTAAAATTCTTATTGTTATCTTATATGTAGATGATTTGATTTTTACAGGTAGTGATGATTTCCTCATTGTTGATATCAAACAAGTCATGAAGAGTGAATTTGAAATGATTGACTTAGCACTGTTAAGATATTTTTTGGGCATAGAAGTGAAGCAGATATAAAATGGCATTTCTATCTTTCAAGCAAAGTATGTGGTAGACATTTTGAAGAGATTTAAAACGCATAATAGCAAGTCTGCACCAACTCCAACTATCATGTGGTTGAAGTTGAGCAAAGAAGATTGCAGCAGCAATGTCAATCCGACATTATACAAAATGATGATAGGAAGCTTGATGTATTTGACCGCCAATAGGCCAGATATAATGTATGCAATAAGTTTGGTGTTGAAGTTCATGGAGACACCCAAGGAGACACATTAGCAAGCATCGAGAATAATTCTAAGGTATGTCAATGAGACAAAATAGTATGGCGTTTTGTACACAACAACAAGTGATTTCAGGCTGGTTTGTTACATTGACAGTGATTGGGAGGAAGTGTCGATAATAGAAAGATCACGTCAGGATATGTTTTCCGGAGCCATTTCACGGGCCCCCAAGAAGTAGCCAATAGTGTCACTGTCAACAACAGAAGTTGAATATGTCGCAGTAATAGCAACAACATGTCAGACAATTTGGATGAGAACGGTGTTAAGGGATCTTTGTCATGACCAAGAAGAATGACAACTCTTTTCTGCGACAACACCTCAACAATTACATTTTCAAAGAATTTTTTCTTTCACAAGAGGACCAAGCATATTGATGCTAAAAATCATTTTATTAGAGAGTTGATTAACAATGATGAAATTGTGTTGCAACACTGCAAGTCACAGGAACAATTTGTTGATATCTTCACAAAGTAATTGACATGTGAAAGTTTTATTTATCTCAGAAACTATTTGGGAATTGTCAATGGCGACGATTGTGATTAAGGAGGAGTGTTGAAAATATTAATCCCAACCATCGCGTTAAACACCCTCATAACAGCCATACTTGTTCGAAGTATTTTTGCAGGTTGCGTCTTTGTTTGAAGATGGAAGGACTGGAGCTAGAATAGAAGTACCGCGCGAACCATTCCACAGCACATGACAAAATTTAAGGAATTTAATGAAGTTTAGTAAATACGGGCAACAATTTACTGTGCGACTATTGCCCATACTCCACAAACAGCTGCGCGATTACTGTCCACACTCAACAACAACAACATATTAATTATTTGCTCTGTGATGTATTAATGTAAAACTATATGTTGAGATAAATATGGATGTAAAAGTCATTTTGAAAAAGAGAGAAGAAGAGAGCGAGAGTCTATGAGGTAGTGAAGAGAAAATTGTGGAGCAAATTTTGGTGTAAGAGAAAATCGTGGAGCAAATTTTGGTGTGCACATGAAAACAACAGTTACTTACTATGTGTTACTTTGCAAACCTTGGTGAAGTGTAAATCACTATAAACCTTGTTTTTACTTAGTGAATGAGCAGTAGTCTCATATGAATATATTTCATAAATTAAAATTTAATCTTAAGTTTTATTGTGTTTCTCCAAGCTTTACTCTGTTTTTTTCTGTAAGTGAATTATGTGTTTTATTGTATCACTCCAAAATTTACTATGTGTTTTTGTAAGAGAATTCTGTGTTTTATTAAGCCTTTATATAACTGCACAAAATCAAGCTTCGCGAAACAACTTCCCTCTGCCTCTCGATGTAAATTCTTTTTTTTCTAACACCTAGAAAATATTAGGAAATGTGCATGGCTTTCCAAATTCAAACCCTATCAAGTTCATACGCTAACTCTGAGTTGTGTTTCCACACAAATTCAAGCTCACACGATATCAATGACGCATTAAAGTTTTAGTTGAGTCTAGATGAACCAAGTCAAGTGGGGAAATTAAATTCCAGTCATCCGCCAAAAGACAAATTGATAAGTAACCATGTCATCTTTGACATGACGAAACTAAAAGTGAGGCGCTCATTAAATCTAATTCAGTGATCAAATCAGATTCCTAAAGAGCGCAGCCTAAAATTTCAGAAAATCCTTCTGCGTACTTTGTTGTTTAAGCGGCAGTTGTCCAAAAAAAATCCTCACGCACTCTTTCTGTGTAAATCTGTTGGTCGACTACAGACACTCCCAGCCTCTTTCGTTCATGGATGTTCACTGCATTAGTGTAGTAGCAACTCTGTGCATACCGAGTTCGAATCCTGCCACCATCATAATCTCTTTGTTTTCATAACAACGCTCTAAGTTAGTTCCCAATACCTTAACAACAAGCCGACATGGATAAAACTCCTTCAAATTGGAACGGCCAACGTATACCCAAAATACAGTCACTGAAGTCAATGCAGTTCAAAGGAATTTGAATGAGAAATGGGGAAATGGGGGTCGAAAATTTGAATGCCCAATTCCAGTGGAAGAATTTGGGTGCGCTCCTATGACACCCCGGAAAAGGCTGCCCGTGCCTATGACTATGGCGTCTATTGCCTGAGAGGATTCACAATAATTCTAGCTGTGTATGGAAGATGATCTGGCGTCCTCTTCCTTTCATTCAGAAGTGGAATCCGGCAATGAAAGGCAACGGATTTCAGTGGAGCAGGGTACAGAACTTTGGGATTCAGTTCTTGAAGACATGGACAATCGTGAGTCTATCCCTTTTGAGGTTCTTTACGAGTCCCCGCCGGAAATTAAACAAACCAAATATTTCGGTAACCTTAGCGCTTCCAAGTCAAAGGTAAAGTGAAGCATAATCATACCATCATTTAGTGTAGCGATTCTTTTGTGGGAAAGGGAAAAAAATGAAAAGGAGGAAAACTAAGGCTTGACTTCAGAACCTTAGGTCTGTTTGGCGAATATATCGTTGGGTGAAACTTGAAAGACGTAACTATTTTACTACTTGAAAACATACTAGACTTATAGTTCGTTGATATTGGTGGAAGTATGTTAACGTGTGAACAAGTGAGTGGGGTGACAGGTTATACTGATGGAATTAGCTGCATGTCATTTAAGAACATGTGGTGATCTCGGTAGCCTTGGTGGTGATGGCAGGCGTGCCTATGTTACTATTTAGGAAACACCAAACCCCAATATTTATCGTAGAAAAACTAAATGTCACTGCTCACAGCCGTGAAATACTTAAATTTTTTTAACTCAACCAGCCTCAAGGCTCAATTAAGTGGCAAAGTGATATTTAATATTACATACTCATGAAGATTACAAGTTACGTTACATGATGTACACTGCACCGTTCATGTAGACAGTGAAACTGGCGGATGATGGCACACAATGCCCTCATGACACTTACAGACATTCATATGGAAATAGACACAATGTTATGCTTGCCCTGAATTCACATTATTATATATTCTACCACTTCGAGGACACTCTTGCTTCACTGAAAATAGCGTGTAAGAAGTTAGAAGTAGAACCATCAACGGTAGAGCTTCCAAGAATGGTTAACAGCGGAGACTCCGCCAGCCACTACAAGGTTATGCGCGCTAACATATTTAGCTTCATCGCTCACCAAGTACAGCCCCGCCTCCACAATATCCTCCGCTTTAAGAGTCGCTCCCTCTAATTTGGCGGTACTATTGCAGAAGGCCTCCATGGCAGCCTTATCCTCTTTAGAAACAACCGAGCTGTTGCCTTGTTTAATGTAATGGACTGCAAGGGCCGTGGCCACGCCATAGGGAGAGACAACATTGACTCTGATCCCGTATTTCCCGAGCTCAGCTGCTCCATTCTTAGTCAGCCCTATCACTGCATGCTTCGTAGCTGTGTATGCGTGAGTTGACATTCCTACTACAACACCCACAACGCTGGCAGTAGAGGTTATGCAACCCTTCTTCCGTGGGATCATCACCCGGGCAGCATGTTTAATGCCCAACATCACTCCTCTCACGTTTACCCTCATTAATCGATCGATTTGCTCCACTCATACTCTGCCACGCTGCCAACCACAAGGAATTCAACAGTTCCTACGTTGTTATACATGATATCCAATTGACCTGATAGCCAATGCGTCCACGGTGGCCTTATCCACACTCATTGCATTGCTTAGAAGGGTCGTGGCCATGCCATAGGGAGAGACAGCGTTGAATCTGATCCCATTTTTCCCCAGCTCGACGGTTCCATTCTTAGTCGGCACTATGATTGCATGCTTAGAGGCCATGTATGCATATTGACAAAGTCCTCCCACAATACCTGTAATATTGGCAGTGGAGATTATGCAGCCCTTCTTCCGCAGGCTGCGTGCTTAATGCCCAACATCACTCCTCTCACATTTACCCTCATTATTCGATCAAAATGCTCATCTCGTACTCTGCCATGCTGTCAACCACAAGGAATTTAACAATTCCTACGTTGTTATACATATATCGAGTTGACCGTGTTTCTCCGTTGCCAAATCCATCACGGCGCTGATGTCTTCCTCTTTGCTCACATTACAGTGCAGGTAAGTTGCCGAAGGAGAAAGGGATTCGGCGAGATTTCTCCCGACATCGTCTGCAATGTCTGTGATTATGACTTTGGCTACGTGCTTTGTGACGAGTCGAACAATGGCTTCTCCGATGCCTGATGCTGCGTGTTGAAATGCAATTCCAACTGCAGCGTTGTTTTGCAAAACCGCCAACGTATCTCCCCACACTGCTTTTGTTGAACGTCAGTATTCCTTGGAGGGGCAGCGATCACATCCAGCTGCTGACACGTGCCCAAATCCACCGTTCCAAAAAATCCATTCCCCAGCAGGTAAAGTTCGGTAAGGTGGGACCTTCGGGGAAATAGCGTTAGCCGTCCGATTGACCTTGGAGCAGATCTACGGTTATTAAAAAAAATGTATTGGCATGTGATATGGTATGCGGCTTGAACAAGATGTGAAGGGCGAGAAATAAATTTACGGCCATGAATGTAATTTATTAAATGTACTGTGGGCAGTAAACGTAGGTAAAATATTTAATTTTATTGTTTTTTATTTTATGTTGCCCATTGACTATGTAATGTGTTGTTGTTTTTTGTGGTAATGTAATGAGAGGGCAAAACGCAACAGAGTGTGTATGTCCAGTTTTTGAGAATTCAATGGAATACGCATAGCATAGCAGTGTGAAGTAAAAGAAGAGGGAGAAACTCGCCACAACGCGAATGAAGAAAAATCTTTTACACAACAGTGTAAATGATACAGCATAGATAGTTTGTTTTTGATATATATAAGAAATGTAAGAGATGCGCAACAGCATGAGGGGAATTTTTTTGTTGTTGTTCAGTGAAATGAAATGTTCTTATGCACAACAGTGCAGTGAATGAAATGTTTTTTTTGAGACAGCAGTGTGTTATTTTTTTTAAGAAACAGAGTATTGCTCTTTGTTGTAGAGATAGAGTAAATTTCCTTTTGGAGCTGGTGTAATCCCTCTATTGGAGGAAGAAGAAGATCTTATTTTGTAACAACATTATTTTTAATGAATACAAGTGTTCTCTGTGCATGTGTAAATCTCTGTCTTCAGCAAAAAAAAATTTGATCATGTGGTAAAAACAAAGCATTTTTTTCTCTGTTCAGAGTTTTGTTTGAAATTACCAGAAATTTCCAACATGGTATCAGAGCTTGTCCAGGCTCTTTGAAGGTGTCAAAGAAGCTGAAGGAAGGATTTCTTACTGCAGCAACTTCTCCAGCTGAGTGAAGACTCAGTCAAGAAAGAATCCAAGGTATTTCTCAAAGTTTTTTGTGTTGATGTTGAAGACAGTCAGTGATTGTTAAATACATAGTCAAGTATTTTGAAGCATAGTTTAGAGAGCAAGAATGACAGGCTCCAGCACCAGCATCAACACCAGCACTAGCATGGGTATCTGTAATACCCAGCTCCCACTATTTAATGGGAAAAACTATGACTATTGGGCAATAGCTATGAGAGCCCTGTTTGCCTCACAAGACTTATGGGAATTTGTTGAGGATGGTTTTGAAGAACCAGCAGATGAAAATGAGTTTAATAATTTAACTCAGGCAGAGAAAGAACGATTGAAGAGCTATAAGAAGAAGGATTCTAAAGCCCTCCTCTTGTTATATCAAGCAATGCATGAGAGTGTGTTTCCAAGGATAGCAGCAGCCAAGACATCCAAAGAAGCATGGGAAACTCTCAAGATAGTCTAACAAGGCATGGAGAAAGTGAAGACAGCAAAACTACAGTTGCTGAGGAGAGATTTTGAGAATCTATGCATGTAGGAGTCAGACAATATTAACTCATTCTTCACACAAGTGATTGATCTGGTCACACAGATAAGGTCTCATAGAGAGATTCTTGAAGAAAAGAGGAATGTGGAGAAGCTATTGAGAGTCCTACCCTCAAAGTTCGATGTGATTGTCACCACCATAGAAGAGACAAAAGATCTCACAAATTTCTCAGTTGATGAACTACATGCATCACTGATAACACATGAGCAGAGATTCAGTAGAAATGAAAACTCATCTCCAGAACATGCCTTTAAGACCCAGATGTCCTATGGAAGAGGAGGAGGTCAAGGCAAAGAAACAAGAGAGGAAGAGGCAAAAGCTAAAACAGGGGTGGAAGAAACAATGTAGCAAACACTCAAGGAAGAGGCAGCAATTCAAATCAGAACCAAGGCCAAGGCAGCAGCCAACAAAGTGGAAAACATCATACTCAAAGACAAAGGTATGAAAAATCCAATGTCCAATGTTATTATTGTAAAAAATATGGGCATTATGCAAATGAATGTAGGAAGAAGCGGCATGATATGAATAATAGATCTAGTGCAAATTTCACTAGAGAAAATATCAGCCAAGATAATTTGTTGTTAGCTTGTAATATGGTTGAAACAAAGAGTGATGATATATGGTTTCTAGACTCCCGTTGCAGTAATCATATGACAAGGAACATAGCTCTGTTTTCTAAGTTAGATCAAAGTGTGAAGTCACAAGTCACATTAAGAACCGATAGTAAAGTCTCTGTTATGGGAAAAGAAGAAGTAAATATCTTGACAAAGAAAGGTGAAAAGAAAACCATAGCAGATGTTTATTATGTTCCTGGAATGAAATTTAACCTCTTAAGTATTGGACAGCTTGTTCAAAAGGGTTACAATGTTTTCTTTGAGAATGATGTATGCACCATCATGGATAGAAAACACATCAAACTATGTATTGCTGAAGTGAAAATGACAAGGAACAGGATGTTCCCTCTGAGGATAAAAGCAGTTTTGAAAGATGGGGTAGAAATTGCAGCAATTACACAAGAGGCTTTCCAAAGCGAACTAAAGGATAAAAATTGGTTGTGGCACTTGAGATTTGGACATCTCAACTTTGGAGGTCTTAACTTGTTGAGTAGAAAAGGATTGGTAAGAGGATTACCATTGATAAAGAAACCAGACAGCCTTTGTGAAGGTTGTATCTTGGGGAAACAACACAAAGAAAGTTTTCCATCAGGGAAAAGAAAAAGGGAAAAATCACCCTTAGAAATTGTCCACTCAAATTTATGTGGACCGATGCAAACTCCATCACTTGCATGCACCCTCTATATACTAACATTCATTGATGATTTTACCAGAAAAACTTGGGTATATTTTTTGTAGAACAAAAATGAAGTGTTTGAAAAATTTCGCAATTTCAAAGCACTTGTAGAAAACCGAAGTGGGCTGCAATCAAAGTTTTAAGAACTGATAGAGGGGGTGAGTATATCTCCAAAGAATTTATGCGTTTTTGTAGATAAAAAAGAATTCATAAACAGTTTACCGCCAAGTACACTCCGCAGCAAAATGGAGTTGTCGAAAGGAAGGATAGGACAATAATGGATATGGCGAGGAGTATGTTGAAGGCAAAGCATTTGCCAAATGATTATTGGGTTGAAGCTGTACATTGTGCAGTGTACATTTTGAATAGATGCCCTACAAAAGCAGTTATGAATAGAGTACCGGAAGAAGCATGGAGTGGGAAAAAGCAAGGAGTCATCCACATGAAAGTATTCGGATGTGTGGCTTATGCACACAGTCCAAATCAGCTAAGGAAGAAGTTGGAAAAAAAAGGGGAGAAATGTATTTTCATTGGATACAGTGAGGAATCCAAAGCTTATAGGTTGTATAACCCATCCACCAATAAGTTTTTTGTGAGGAAAGATGATCAGTTCATTGAGGAGGAAGCTCGAGATGGAAGCATAGAGAAAACAGTAAATGTTAAAAGCTTTTTTTCACATGATGAAGATGATGAGGAGATGGCTGAAATACATCCCCAAACAGCAACGCCAACACACGGACAGCAAGAGACACCCTTGAGGAGAAATGAAAGTGCTTCTCCAAGCACACCGCAAGGAGGAAATTCAAGTGCTTCTTTAAGCACTTGTACACCAAATGAAAGAGGTAAGAAATTCAGAAATTTAAGTGACATTTATGATGAAGGTATGAATTCTTTGTTTGCTTTATATTGTCATGTTGATGACGCTATTCATTTCGAAGATGCTATTAAGGATAGGAAATTGATAGAAACTATGGATGAGGAGATCAATGCCATAGAAAGAAACAAGACATGAGATTTGGTTGAACTACCAAGAGGAGAAGAAGTCATTGGAGTTAAATGGGTCTACAAGACCAAAAGTAATGCTGGAGGCAAAATAGAAATACACAAGGCAAGACTAGTTGTCAAAGGATATAAGCAGCAGTATGGGAGAGACTATGAGGAAACTTTTGCACTGGTTGCTAGAATGGAAACCGTGAGAGCAGTGTTGTCCATAGCAGCACAAAACAAGTGGAAAGTTTACCAAATGGACGTGAAGTCAGCATTCCTAAATGGAGTGTTAATGGAAGAGGTTTACATTGAACAACCTCTAGGGTATGAAAAAAAAGGGCAAGAGCACAAAGTATGCAGATTGAAGAAAGCTCTTTATGGGTTGAAGCAAGCGCCAAGAGCGTGGTACAGTAGGATAGATTCCTATCTACTGGAAAATGGATTTGAAAAGTGTGAGGGAGAACCCACCCTTTACATCAAAGAAAAGGATGGTAAAATACTAATTGTTGTGTTATATGTTGATGATGTTATTTTCCCAGGTAATGATGATTATCTTATTGAAAATTTCAAGACAATCATGAAAGAAGAATTCGAAATGACTGACATGGGTTTGCTGAGATACTTCTTAGGAATAGAAGTGGAACAAAATGGAAATAGGATTTTTATCTCACAAGAGAAATATGCAAATGAAGTGTTGAAAAGATTTAATATGCAGGAGAGCAAAGCAGCAATCACTCCCATAGTGATGGGATTAAAACTCAGCAAAGAGAACAGCAACAAGGATTTTGATCCTAGTTTGTACAAGAGCATAGTTGGCAGCCTCATGTATTTGACTGCAACTAGGCCAGATATAATGCATGTTGTTAGTTTAATTTCCAGATTCATGGAGAGGCCAAAAGAAGCACATTGGCATGCAGCAAAAAGGATTCTGAGGTATGTTAAAGGATACACTGATAGTGATTGGGCTGGAAGTGTAGATGATCGGAAAAGCACATCCAGTTATGTTTTTCACATGGGTTCAGGAGCCATTTCATGGGGTTCTAAAAAACAGCCTATTGTAGCGTTGTCTGCAGCAGAGGTAGAATATCTGGTAGCTACAGCAGCAGCATGTCAAGCAGTTTTGATGAGAAGGATGTTAAGGAGCTTATGCCAAAAGAAAACAAAAGGAACTATGATTTTTTGTGACAATAGTTCAACTATTGCATTATCCAAGAATTATGTGTTTCATAAGAGAACGAAACACATTGACACAATGTTTCACTATATCAGAGAATTAGTAAGCAATAGAGAAATTGTTTTACAACACTGCAGGACTCAAGGGCAGGTTGCTGATATTCTGACCAAACCATTGCGGCAGAAACATTTTGAGTTTTTGAGGAAATGTCTGCGTATGACTGATAAACCAGTAGTTGAAATTAAAGGGGAGTGTTGAAATGTAATTCCAACTGCAGCGCTGTTTTGCAAAACCCCCCAATGTACCTCCCCACACCGCTTTTGTTGAACGCCGGTATTCCTTGGAGGGGCAGCGATCACATCCAGCTGCTGACACGTACCCAGAGCCACTATTCCAAAACAGCCATTCCCCCGCAGGTAAAGTTCGGTAAGATGGGACCTCCGGGGAAATAGCGTCATCCATCCAATTGACCTTGGAGCAGATCTACAGTTATTAAAAAAAATGTATTGGTGTGCGATATGGTATGCGGCTTGAACCAGATGTGAAGGAAGAGAAATAAATTTACCGCCATGAATGTAATTTATTAAATGTACTCTAGGCACGTAGGTAAAATATTTAATTTTATTGTTTTTTATTTTATGTTGCCCGTTGACTATGTAATGTGTTGTTGTTTTTTATGGTAATGTAATAAGAGGGAAAAACACAGCAGAGTGAATGCAATGGAATACGCATAGCAGTGCGAAGTAAAAGAAGAGGGAGAAACTCGCCACAACGTGAATGAAAAAAAATCTTTTACACAACAGTGTAAATGATTCAGCAGAGATAGTTTTGTTTTGATATATATATGAAATGTAAGAGATGGGCACCAACGTGAGGGGAATGTTTTTTGTTGTTCAGTGAAATGAAATATTCTTATGCACAGTGCAGTGAATGAAATGTTTTTTTTACACAGTAGTGTGTTAATTTCTTTTAAGAAACAGAGTATTGCTCTCTGTTGCAGAGACAAAGTAAATTTCCTTTTGGAACTGGTGTAATCCCTCTGTTGGAGGAAGAAGAGAATATTATTTTGTAATAGTCGTATTTTTAATAAATACAAGTGTTATCTGTGCACGTGTAAATCTCTGTCTTCAGCAAACAAATTTTTGATCTTGTGGTAAAAACAGAGCATTTTTTTTCTCTCTTCAAAATTTCGTTTGAAATTACCAAAAATTTCCCACTCCGCCGGTTATTATTGCGACCTTGCCTTCTAGTCTGCATTCAAAGATCATTACCCACAATTACTAAGCAACATATATAATAAACAAAACAAAACAGTTTGAAATAATTATGAAACGGCATAAATTCAGAGAATTGAATTCTGAAACAAAAACCGAAAGAGCATTTCTGCTATGCTGTCATTACGGTCGCTCTGGTCCAACTTTTATAATATGGTATTTTAATTTTAATATCATCACACGATTGTAACTTTTATATATGATATTTTATTTTTCATACCATCAATGTAATAGAGTTAATTTTTTCCAGCAATGTATTAAGATGATAAATTTTATAAGTTTCCAGTTGTTTTTTAATTATTGATCGAAGTTTAATTTTATGGAGATTATTTATTTTTAAAATAAAAGAGATATTAAGATAGAAATAAAATATGTTATTGTGGTTAAAGAATATATATAGATTAACTCCGAGTTTAGAATGTTTTGAAAGAGTTCTA
>APFE030236415.1:117521-128196 GCA_000404065.3 Pinus taeda
TGGTAAAACATCTCAGGATCTTTGGTTCCACCTGTTATGCTTTGATACCAAAGGTACATAGAAACAAACTTGGTGCTAGAAGTCGTAAGTGTATCTTCCTGGGGTATTCAAACACCTCCAAATCATACCACCTCTATGATGAAATAAATAAAAAGTTTGTTGTATCTAGAGATGCAATTTTTCTTGAATCATCCAAATCTAACAATGTTGTTGAGCGGCAACTTGATCGCTTGGATAGATTCGCAAAAACGAAATCATTTCAAGAATTTCATAATCAAATTCCACATCTTGAAGGGTGGATTCCTATTTTAGATCAACATGTGGAATCTTCTTCTGAAGAATACTCTCCCCTGACTGAAAATCCAACAACGGATGATGCTTTAAGTGATGTAATTGATAGAATTGGGAGACTCAATCTTGATTCACTCCTAACTCAATCAACAGAGTAGCTTGGACCATCTCAGAAAGGTCCCCCAAAGTGGCTGACGAAGACACTTGAAAGTGTTCATCCTGATGAAATTGGAAAAACAAGAACCAGAAACTCAAACCGACAAAATGGAGGTGATGTATATGACTCTAATTCACCTGTTGAAATGGATGTTTCTTATGCTTGTTAATTGAACTTGTCTACAGATTTTCAACCAACTTCCTTTAAAGAAGCTGCTTCTCATGATGAATGGAAAGAAGCGATGCAAAAGGAGTATGATGCCCTCATAAAGAACGACACTTGGAAGCTAGTTGATCCTCCATTTGGAACGAAACCAATTGGCTGCAAGTGGGTCTACAAGAACAAGTACAAAGCTGATGGCTCACTTGACAAGCACAAAGCTAGGCTTGTGGCAAAAGGTTTTGCACAGAAGGAAGGGGTTCATTATGAGGAAACTTTTGCCCCCACAGCAAAATGGGCCACCATCCGGACACTCTTTGCACTGGCAGCTCAGAACGGTTGGAAAGTCCATCAAATGGATGTAAAAACTGCCTTCTTGAATGGAGATCTAAAAGAAAATGTTTTTATGTCCCAGCCTGAAGGATTTGCTGTGAAAGGACATGAACATAAAGTATGCAAACTGTGAAGTCCTTGTATGGCCTCAAACAAGCACCACGAGCCTAGTATGAAAAGCTAACTGAGCATCTTCTGAAACTCAACTTCAATCATTTTGATCTTGATGATGCAACTTTATTTGTCAAGAAAGTTGGCAAAACAGTTGGATATCTTGTGGTATATGTAGATGATCTTTTAATGACAGGGAACAATGAAAGTTATATTGCATCCATAAAGAAAGAATTTGGGGAAAAGTTTTGAAATGACTGATTTGGCTATGTTCATTACTATCTTGGCATTGAAGTAACCCAACATCCAAAGTCCATATTTCTTTCTCAAAAGAAATACATTGGAGATTTGTTAAACAGATTTGGCATGAAAGAGTGCAATCCTCTTACCACTCCAATGGAACAAAACTTAAAGCTCACATCTATTGAAGGAAAGGAATTTGAGGATGCAACAAAGTACAGACAGCTTATAGGAAGTCTCATCTATCTCACTACTACCAGACCAGACATTTCATTTGCTGTTGGAATCCTCCCCAGGTTTATGCAAAAGCCTTGTGAGGGACATTGGTCTGCTGCAAAAAGAGTTCTAAGGTACTTGAAGGGAACTCAAGACCTTGGAATCAAGTATACACAGGTAGACGACTTCAGCTTGATTGGATACTCTGATTCAGACTTCGATGGAGACAAAGAAACTGGAGTTCTACTTCAGGATATGCTATGAGTCTTGGATCAGGAGCTGTCTCTTGGAGATCATGCAAACAATCAGTTCCAGCAGATTCCACAACAGAAGCAGAATACGTGGCAGCAGCTGAAGCAACAAAAGAAATTGTGTGGCTCAGAAAAATTCTTGAATATTTGCAGGTGAAACAAGTACAATCAACTCCACTCATGATTGACAACACCTCTGCAATAAAGTTGGCCAAGAATCCAAAGTTTCATGATCTTACAAAGCATATCAATACTAAATATCATTTGATCCGACATCATGTTGAGGCCAAAACAATCCATCTCCGCCATTGTTCTACAAATGAGCAAGTTGCAGACATCTTCACCAAAGCGCTTGGAAGAGAAAATCTTGAAAGATTCAGAACAATGCTTGGACTCACCAACATCCCTTCAGATTAAGGGGGGGAATGTTGACACCTAATCCGAAACGGATGGGTGAACTGGACAGTCATCAAGAAGATGAACTGATCCGTCATGTTTGTATATAAAAATATGTATTAGCTAAATGAATAATACATCAGTTTCTCTCGCTCATTCTGGAGTTACCCTGGCTTGACATATTCAAATATTAAGAATCATATATATGGATTAAAATGGATATATTCTTGGTGTTATAGTGGAATTCACTAGCTTTGTTCTCGGGCTTTGCCCAAATTACTTCAACGAGTTAAGGGTTCACCATGGTAATCACGCATATTCAAATATTTTATTTATAACTCATATTAATGTTTTTTTCTTTTTTTTTTTCGTTTAAATGTCACATTAATTTCATGTTAAAAATCATTTGAATTATACACACTCTCTTACTCCTCTTATTAAAAAGTAATTGAATTTTTTACTTTAAATTGCTAATTTTCTTTAAGCATTGAAATATTTTATTATAATTAACATTAAAATAATTTTTTTCTTTCATATTGAAATAAATTAGTTTTTTTTTGTAGGCTGGGGCAGGACTCTCCGATTTACATGTCCATTAAGTTCCCCTCAACGGGGGAAGGGTAGCCCAAGATTTGAACCCAAGACTTCCAGTTCGGTGAGACTTTCAATTTCACGGCCATTGCCGCTTGAGCTACCCCGATGTGGACCTATTGAAATATTTAGTTACTGCATATTCAAATAGTTTATGTTACATGTATTGAAATATTTTTAAAGTATAAGAATATATACAACTTGCTAAAAGTATATATATATATATATATATATATATATATATATATAATAATAATATTATATTATATATATATATATATATATATTATATTATATATATATATAATAACTTTAATTATTCTATTTAATGAATTAGCCATCTTACACATTAAATTAATATATGCCCTTCATAAGCCAGAAATAGAAAACATAATATCTCTCTCTCCATAAAAATATAATTGTTTGGGATATATATAATTACTTTTTTTTAAATATTTTTTTATAAAATCTTACCGTATCAAAATCTATATTAAACATTAAAAAAATTAATATCTCCTCACATCTTGAATTAAAAAAGCATGTATAATGGGAAAGAAAAAAAAAAAAAAAATTATATATATATATATTATATATATATATATATATTATATATATATAAAATGTTTTGAATATTTTATTTAAAATTCACATAAAATTTTTATATGTTATCAATATTTTACTGATAGGCATATATATGTGAACTTTCACTAGAAGAGGGTAGGTTGACTTTCGTCCTATTCATAGTCTGTCCCTAAAAGGCAAAAACAAACCTCGAAACGTGTGGCAAGATTTAGTGTGGAAGTGTTGGAAGTTGGGTTAACACATTTTCAAAATTAGTTCATTAATATATGAAAAAGTTAATATTAATATAACTAATGTATGTTATTATAATGATTTTAATTAAATTTATGTTGTTAAAACAATACGTTAAATTTAAATATTAATGTCTTTGGCTTCCATGGAGTGGATGAGGAAGGTTGAAGAAACAAACTTAGTTCATGAATACACGAAAACTACCATGTATGCTGTTATAATGATTTTAATTAAATGTATGTTGTTGTTAAAAAAACATGTTAAAGTTAATGTATCTTATTGTTAAAAGAACATGTTAAAGTTAAATGTTACTGTCTTACTATATTTAACTTTTATCAACATAAACAAGCTTTTTCCTTATTCAACCCCACAATTTCACTGCACCGGAGTGAAATAAACCTCAATATCTCACAAAGCATTCGAAGTACACACAACCTTATATCTCCATACCTCTCCAAGAGGTAGACTCAACCTTAAACCTCAATACCTCTGGCAAAGATTTCTAAGTACACTTAGCCTTTAAGTTGACTTCGCATTCCACGAATCAATTTACTATGTTACAACTAAATTATGAAAGATAATTTAGTA
The DNA here is from genome assembly GCA_000404065.3 of Pinus taeda. Lineage (NCBI taxonomy): Eukaryota > Viridiplantae > Streptophyta > Pinopsida > Pinales > Pinaceae > Pinus > Pinus taeda. The sequence goes on from APFE030236415.1 coordinate 121,668, forward strand.
TGACTTCGCATTGGCCGTATCAATTTACTATGTTACAAGTAAAGTATCAATTTACTATGTTATAAGTAAATTATTAAAGATTATTTAGTATGGTAAAAGTAAAAAAAAAAAAAAAATAGTTAATTATTGTTTGTAGAAGTGGATGCTAAACCTATGGGGTGGGTGGCAGTGCATTGTAGTGTGGGTGGGGTGGATTGGAAACAGTTTCTATCGTGGTGGATGCTGAGACCACTTGCATGTTTGTAGAGTTTCATATTTTATGGAAGCTTGGGTTGTTTTATTCTTCTTTGTTCAACTTTGTTGATGGAATAGAATTGTGAATTGTGTGGGTGGGGTGTGCTGCATTGAAGACAAATACCACACTTACATAGGAATACTATGTCTTCAAACGAGTAAGAAGAATGAATGATATTTTCTATTCAAAGTATGGATTAGCATGTTATATATATATATATATATATATATATATATATATATATAATAAACATAACTTATATATGTGAACTTACCCTGCTCTGTTACTATGAAAAATCATTTAAGTTCCTTGCAGCAAAGGGGTAAATGTAAACCCTATCTGACAGTGAAACCATAAGAGAGGGCATAAAAATGGAAACTGTGAGTGAATACAAATGGTTAAAATAAAGATGCAGTAAATAAGTTATTATGATTGTTGATGACTTTCTTTGTATAAGTTGGGTAATTTTATTGGTAGCAAGTAGAAATAAATTGTATTAAGTTATTGTTGAGTAAAGAATAAATTGTGTTCTAGTTGTTAGAGGTTCAGTCATCTAAATAAAAATAATAAAAGAGATGATAGGTCTATACCTTAGAGACCTGGGTTAGTTTCCTGGCGTATCTTAGTCGCCTAGCCAGAAGGTATATAATAATAATATGCAAAATTATTTAAATTTTAAAGAAAAGATTTAAGCAATGGTATGCTCTACTTGAAAGGAACAAGCATGTACATTAAAAAAATAAGCATACACATTAAAGAAACAACTATAGAACCCTTGGAAATTCTAATATAGACCAAATGCATAACCAAAATCTTAAATTCAAGTATGTTTTAGTATGCCTAATGTAGATAAATTTAGTATCTGGAATTCCTGAGATATTATTAATTAACCGAGAGTATTATTAATTAGCATTTTTCTATTAACAGAAAAGTTAAATTGAATAAAACAATTTGGTAATTTATAAAATACCAAAACAGAAGTGAAACACAAAATGGAAGTAAAAAGTAAGGAATTGTTCCATTATTTTGAAGATTCAAAGCTATGGGTAAAACCAGCAAAATAAGAGTGAACTACTCTTCCTAATTTCATCATTAAACCACTATTATCTAAAAATTACATCAGTGAATTTTAGTAAGTCGAAATATTTATCAAATAAATAAATTCACCATCCAAATCCACGAAATTTTAGCATGTAAGCCCAACTTAAAATACAGTTGGTAAAAGATAAATTACACACTAGCAGTAAACCTCTCTAATTTAAAAACCTTCGGAGAGTGGAGGGTATAACCGTGGAAAGCCGAGAAATTTAGGCCTTTCAGTAGTCGTTCTTTTTCTCTGAAACAAAACAGTGTGAACTGAATGCAACATGCTCTGTAAAATCAAACAAGAAACAGAGAAATTGAGATGGAGGAAAGTTGCATACTCTGTAGAATCAAACAAGCAACAAAGGAATTCAAATGGAGGAAAGTTGTGGCCAGTTCCTTCAAAACCCTCAAAGCTAGGGTGCTATAAAACTTTGTATCCAAAGGAAATAGTCCATAGCAAATAACTCTCGTAAAACCCTCTCTGAACCTAGCTGCAAGCCCGAAAGAACAATCATAAAATTACAGTAAATGAATCTTAGTAAGTCGAAATATTATGAGATAAGTCAAAAACGTTTTAGAAACCTTTGAGAGAGATGAGAGTCCTTTTGTATATAATTATCGTAAAAAAACACAAAACAAAGGGTTTCATTGTTTCCACAAAATCTTATACATGTAAATTCATAGGGCAACCATTTAATACAAATCCATGAAAGTTTCATGGAAAATTGTAAGCCAAACTTAAAGTACAGTTTACTGAAAATAAATTACACAGTAGTAATAAACCTCTCCAATTTAAACTTCCGTACAGTGGACGTTAATAGGGGAAAACCCATAAATTTAGGCCTTTCCGTAGCCGTTCTTTTCCTCTGACACAAAACAATGTGAAGTGAATGCAGTATGGGTCTATAGAATCAAACAAGCAACAAATAAATTCAGATGGAGGAACACTGTGGCCAGCTCCTTCAAAACCCTCAAAGCTAGGGTGCTAGAAACTTACCAAAGGCAAAAGGTCATTTTGGAAAAATGAGCACCCCAGTTCATTAAGTAAAGTTCTTGACAATCCCAAAACTAGGTAAATATAGGATGAGATAGCGGGTTAGTTCGAGAAGCTCGTTGTTTCCTACCATTAAACCTCTTTGTTTCCTACCATTAAACCTATAGGTAGATATCCTGTCTAAAGTGTATATTTTGAACAGTTAAATTTTGGAACGGAACTAGGAGAAGACAAAGAAAGAAGTTTACAATAATATGAACCTTAATAAAAATGCAACTATTGAACCCTTGATTTACCCTTGATTTAGTTAATGGATCTTCTTCAAAAGAAGGATTTATTTACTAGTAACTAAGAAATAGTTAAGTTAAGGAAAAAATATATAACCTACAACTCGGAATTTATCAACCAAAGAATCTTTTAAATAGATATCCTTTTCTTCATAAATCTACTAGACACGGTTGAAATGGAGCACGAATATTCTATTGTAATGCCATAATATTGGAACAATTAAATAATAGGTAACATCTTAAGTTAAGAAGAATACAAACAAGATAGTTACAACCCTGTGTCAGGACAACAGGAATAGTGAATTTAATATTTATAAATAGAGGAACGACATGTCCAACATGCAAAGCAAAGCTTGTAGGTTTTCACCTCATATAGAAATTACCTACAAATGAATTTTAGATCACAGAAAATAAAATAAACAATGCGAAAGCATAACACATAAAACACATATACATAGAGATTTTCCCCTGGATCCCAAAACCGGACTACCAGTTTGATTTTTCATTATGTTCCTTTCAATGTTACAATACATATTTATACATGTTGAAGCATCCAATAACATGTACCGAAAACTATCGTGTCCTGGAGCGAAAACCATCATGTCCAAAACCATGTGCGAAAATCATACGCAAAACCATAAGTAGGTCCGCCCAACCTAATATAGGGTTAAAAAACAAAATTTTCTGGGGCGCTACCCTCGAACACCATAGAGTGGGGTTCTCTGCACCCTCAAACCCCCTATGTCCCCCTCGCTATGCAATCGGTGCAACGAAGGGGGGGGGCTCTGCCCCCCTTCTAACCCCCCGGTTAACTATGTGGGCTAGTTGTGGAAAGAATATAACACAACCCAACATTCTCCCACTTATTGTTTTCTTTCCATAGGGGGCCACAAGAGAGCTTAGTCATTTATCTAGCCCTCCAACGCCCATGGTTTTTCTACACCAAGAAAACTTCTCAGAGCTCACAAATTTTGTCAATACATCTGCGATATTCTTCAAAGTGTCTACCTTTACCAGCAACACCTTTTTATCTTCTATCATATCCCTCACAAAGTGATACTGAACATCAATGTGTTCTGTTTTTGAATGATATGCAGGGTTCTTTGCCAAGAAAATTGCACTTTGGCTGTCACAGTCTATCCTTATAGTTCCCTGTACTAACCCCATACTTGAACACAATCTCTACAACCAAACTGTTTCCTTGCTTGAATGAGTGTTTGCCACGTATTTTTCCTCTATAGTTGATAGTGCCACTACAGATTGTTTCTTACTCATCTAATTGTCTGCACCTCTAAATAGGTTAAACACATACCTACTTGTAGATCTTCTCTGATCTAGATCTCCAACTCAGTGTACATCAATAAATTCACGAATATCCAACACTCTGTCCAATCCTGGTCTTCCTTGGTAGCACAAACCTTAATCACTAGTGCCATGCAAATTCCTGAAAACCCACTTCACTATTTTCCAGTGCTCCTTCCCTGGTTTTGACATAAACCTGCTCAATACTCCCACTGCATGTGCAATGTGTGGTCTAGTACAGACCATTGCATACATCAGGCTACCGACTGCATTTGCATATGGAACACGAGATATGTCATCTTTCTCTTCTTGTGTCTTGGGACATTGTTCAATAGATAACCTCACACCTATAGGAATAAGAACCTTCACCGATTTACTTTCATGCATATTAAACCTCTGCAATATTATCTCGACATACTTCCTCTGGTTTAACCAAAGCTTCATCTTTTCCCGATCTCTTTCAATTTCCATGCGCAAAATATAGTTTGCAGCACCAAGATCTTTCATGTCGAGTTTGGAGGACAATTGGGTCTTCAAATCCTAGATAATTTCTTTGTCATTTCCAACCAGCAACATATCATCCACATACAAGACCAGATAAATAACACGATCACCAATTAATTTAAAATACACACAATGATCTGCTTTGCTTCTGTGAAGCCAAGTCCCCATATAAATGTATCAAACTTTTGATACCACATCCTTGGTGACTGTTTTAACCCATACAGAGACTTCTTTAACTTGCATACTAGTTCTTTCTTACCCTTCACCGCAAAGCCTTCAGGTTCTTCATGTAGATCTCCTCTTCCAAATCCCCATGAAGAAATGTTGTCTTCACATCCATCTGTTCTCTCAAAATCAAAAGTAGCAGCAACAGATAGAAGTAATCTAATAGAAGCCATTTTAGCAACATGAGAAAAAATATCACCAAAATCAATTCCCGTCACTTGGTAATAACCTTTTTCTACCAACCGAGCTTTGTATTTCTCCACCTTTCCTTTTGCATTTGTCTTCTTCTTGAACACCCACTTGCTGCCAATGGGTTTCCTTCCAGCCGACAACTGCACCAGATCCCATGCCTTATTTTTATGCAAATATGTCATTTCATCAACCATGGCCTCTTTCCAGAGTTTTCCATCCTCTGAATCTACTGCTTCCTTCACAGTTCTGGGATCATCATCAGTAATAGATAAAACAAAATTTGAACAAAAAGCAGATGGACTATATCTTTTTGGCTGTCTTCTTTCTCGAACTGATCTTCTCACACCCGGAGTTTGTAGCTCTTCATCTTCTGATTCCTCTTCTGCTGTAGAATATGAATCTTCCTCCTTAAATTCAAACTCTATCTTCTCAGGTTCCTTTGGTTGGATTTCATGTTTAATAACATCTTTCACCTATTTGAACACTACATCTCGGTTGTACACAACCTTCCTTGTTACTAGGTTCTAAAGCTTATAACCCTTTAAACCATCTTTATACCCAATAAAGATGCGCTTTTTAGATTTACTATCCAGCTTTGTTCTTTTTTCCTTTAGAACATGTACATATGCATCACATCCAAATACCCTCAGATGTGAAGGAGAGGGTTTCTTACCAATCCATACCTCTTGTGGAGTCTTATCCTTCAACGCTAATGAAGGTGATCTGTTGACCAGGTAACATGCAGTCTCCACCGCCTCTACCCAGAATTCTTGTCCTAACCCGACACCACTGAGCATGCTTCTTGCCCTTTCCATCAATGTTTTTTTCATTCTTTCTGCAACTTCATTTTGTTGAAGTGTATATGGATAGTCTTCTACCGAGCTATACCACACTTCTTACAAAATTATTCAAATTCCTTACTACAAAACTCTCCACCTTTATCTATCATCAACACCTTTATCTTCTTATTTGTTTGGTTTTCCACCAGAGCCTTAAATTCTTTAAACCTGTCAAAGACTTCAGATTTCTTCTTAAGGAAATATATCCATGTATTCCTTAAGAAGTCATTTATAAATGATACATAGTACAAAAAATTATCTAGTGATGGAACCTTCATAGGTCCAAACACATCATTGTGCACAAGTTCTAATATATGTTTCGCCCTTTTAGCACTAGAGGGGAAACTCACCTGATTCTGCTTCCCATATACGCAATTTTCATAGAAATCAAAATCCAGAGAGCTATTACTCATACCTTCTACCATACTTTTACCATGAAGTATTCAAAGGCCCTTCTCTCCAATATGTCCAAGTCTTTGATGCCACAACATGGTCTTCTCTCCAGAGACCACTAGATTTTTTGCTATGTTTTTAGGAACCATAGAACTATTGCACCCGTCAACAATAATGCTACCTTGCAGCTTGTACAAAGTTCTAATCCAAACTCCCTGCATCAATACCAGTGCTCCTCGAACCATCTTGCATGTATCCTTCTCGAACACTGTCTTTACACCTGCATCATCCAACTTCCTTACAGAAATCAGATTTCTGGCCAACGCAGGAATATGCAGAACACCCGGATGGGTTCTAACCCTTCCACCTTGCAGCTTCAACTTTACTTTTCCACAACCAATGATTCTAGCCTTCCTATCATCTCCTAAGAAGACATCACCACCATCGTATTTCTCATACTCGTAGAACCACT
>APFE030236417.1:16394-28426 GCA_000404065.3 Pinus taeda
AAAAACTAATAGCAAGTCAATGACACTGAGTACTAATGATTTTTTTCATTTAAGTTACCATGTTTTGTCTAACTCTCAAGAATTATCTTTTTCCAAATAACCTAGAATTCTCTTCCAAAATAATAATGATTTTTTTTCGTTTAAGTTACCATGTTTTTGCTAACTCTCCATAATTATCTTTTTCCAAATATAACTAATTAAATTTCTTCCTTCACTTGGAAGAAGGAAACGTAGCCTTCAAAGGGCAGAGAAAGTAGTCCCTCACCTTCAAAGGGCAGAGAAGGTAGTCCCTCGGTTGCTTGATAAAATGCTAGAGGGAGAGCTCTTCCTCTGCCTTTGGGTTTTAAGAAATCAAAATAGAATTTACAACCTTGCCCTTGGTAATTAATATAGTCTTATTGGCGATCAAAGAGGCTTTAGAGTAGAGACAAAAGAAACTACAACGAAGGCATCGTAAGTATAGTCCAAAAATTAAGATCTCCAAAACCTATATATTAATAATATTTAAAAAAAACTTTTAGTTTGAAAAAAAAAACCCTGCTTATTAATGATATATTTTTTTCTAATTTGGAACGATTGTTTCCTATTTAAAGATGGCGAGGTCGCACTACTCTGAAACCATGGCTAAGAAGGGTTAGGGTATTCCTTATCCTTTTGTTGCAGATAACATTGCTGCTCTCACCTTTCACTGCGCGAATATCACCTCTACGGTTGACAGCCTAACCTCGTAACCATATCTCCTGCACTGTCATCATGCTACCTTACTTTCTCGCGATGTCATTGTAGTTTTCCGCAGATTGTTGATAATGGATGTCGATGTGGTTGACTATTCGGAGGATGCAAAGCCCGAAGGGTCCATCTGGACTAGCCCTAAGTCTTTGTTTTTGTGGACAGATAACGAAACGTTGGGCACAGTATCACCATCTTCGCAGGATTACTCTTGCTACCGTTTCAACCCTAGACCCTCCTCGTACCCTATTCCATCTATTGATTTCTCCATCAGATCGTCTGGAATCGACTGCCCTCCCCTCTCACCGATAACCCTAAACTAACTCATTTTCTGCATACCCCCATCCCCTACCTTTGACTCTGCGCCATCGAACATTCCCCATCTGACTATCCCTTCCTCAAACCCAAATGCGGCCAGACAGACCTCTGTTTTCGCTTCTCCTTCGTAAGTGTCCGCACAACATCTCCCACCTCATTCCTTGGCTACTACTGGCCTCTCTTCATCCCCATCTAGGTGCTTTAATACTCCTACTCTCAACCCTCGAACCGACACCCCTTTATCTCGGTGGAACACATCGGGTTCACAATGCCCTCTTCAGGAACATCCCACTACTTTGCAAACAAAAAAAATAGAAGTGTGTTAAGTCCACTCACAAGTAATTGGAGCTTAGCTTCAGGGTGGATATGCATACGGCAGAGGTGGTGGACACAACTAAATTGGTGTTGGTTGGTAGGGTTCAAGGGCGTGCCTTAATTCTAGTAAACTTCGCCAATGGGTCATGGAGATTTGGGGCATATCCCTACAGAACTCCCATATTTAACCACCTTGGCTTGAGGATAGTTCACGTTGAGATTTTCAAGAGAGGAATAGACAACATGGGTCTTGTTGCAATATTAGCATATTGAGATGGCTCCAATCCCGTTAAAGCGATGGAGCCCTTTATTCGACCTTGAGCATGAACAGGTGTGAGCCAAACCAATTTCAGTTAGGTTACTAGGCCTCCCCCTTCATTTTTGGTCTCAGGATGTTTTTACACGCATCAAGAATGCTCTTGGAATATATTTGGATTTTGACAAGTCCTATGACTCTACAGGTAACAAATCCATGGATCGAATTTTAGTTTATTTGGATATCAGGGAAGGGATGGAGGAACATATTACTCTGCACTAGAGAAGATTCACATGGATTCAGCTCCTGGACTATGAAGGAGTGCCCTTTTACTTCCGAAGGTGTTATAAGGCGGGGCATCTATCCAAAGAATTCCCTTTGGTTAAACTTGTCGGCTCCCCTACCAAAGCTCTGGATGTAGCGACCACAAGAGAACCATCTACTGCAGAAGTGCTAACTTCACGATCTTAGGGGTCGAGTCACACTATCTGTGAAGAAGCTAAAATCCCTGTTTCGATTGCACCTAGGCCTCCTTCACCACCTATGATGAGATTTAGGGCTACAGCCACGACTGCTCAGTCATCAGGTACTTTTTCTCCCCTCTGCACTGCATCTCCTATTATTTCTAGTGTTTCTGTTCTGCATCATCATGTTGCATTTACATCCATTACTGACATCTCATTGTCCACGTTATCATGCCTTATGGACTTGAACCCTCCGACTATTTCCACCACTCTGCCTTCCATTCCTAATCTTCCCTCCGACCTCGGAGATTCCTACCTCCTCGGGGCATTCACATTCATACAGTCTCCGATTAAGGGAATCCCAACCACCTGATCTATCTGGGATCAGGCTGATTTCCCCTCCTAAATCCTCCAAGTCAACCAGAGGTAGACACTCCTTCATCTCCAAGGCGATCATCCAGGCTGGGATGGACGTGGCTTTGGGCAGGAAAACCACACTCGACGGGGTTCTTATAGCACCGAATACCCTTAATAAGTTTCTGTCATGAAATGGTTATCTTTCAATTGCAAGGCCCTGGCAAGCCCTGCCAAAAAATCTGCCCTTAGAAGGTTGTTGGAATCTAAGACCATCGATATCATTTATCTGCAAGAAACTCTGGCCAATGTTGACCTAATCATCCCTGTTCTTCTTTATCTAAAGCTGGGCTAGACCTTCCATGCTCATGATGCCATAAGAAGATATGGTGGAATTGCCTTACTTGTAAATCCATGCACCATTAAGATTATCTGCACATGAGGTGGAGTTGGATTTATTGGAATGGACATCTTCTCCTCTAAATTAGGGATGGAGATCAGAATATTGAATATCTACGGCCCCTACCTCAATCGAATTGATTTCTTGTCTCATTTGCTTAATTTATCCCTTGTCAATTATAACAATCTTATCATAGAAGGGGATTTGAATTACTCTATTGGATATGGGGAATCCTCAATTAGTGATGCTCAGATTGATCCACTTTTAGACACCATGACTCATCTAATGGAGCGACACCATTTTATCGATGTTCCCATGCACAAATTCATGCCTGCTTGGCGTAATCGAAGGACTGGAGATGTTGCATTAGCCAAGCAACCCTCCATCCAAGGGGAGATCTATAGTTGAGGGCTTATGTCAAAATTTACTCTGGATCAAGAGCCTCACTATCAAATGGGCCAAGGAAAAAAGAGATAGGGATGAAGCAACACTCACTACCATTGAACAATAGATGGTGGATCTACTAGATGAGCATGGTAGAGGGGTTATATCGGATGCTGCAAAAACTCACCTTACTAGTTTAGAGTCACACAGAGCCAAGGTTCTAAAAGACCATGAGGAAACCTGGTGCCTCAGGAGTAGGGCCATTTGGTTAAAGGTTTGAGACGATAATACCAAAATTTTCCAAAATTTTGCCAAAGGACGGAGGGCCGGCAATACCATTTGGAAAATGCCCACTAAAAACGGATAGTTTGTCACCTCCTTTCACCAATTGGCCCACTTAGGGAATTCACACTTTCGGAAGTTGTTCAAGGCCCCCCCAGGGCATCCTTAGCTGAAATTGTTCACATAATAGGGTTATTCCCTCGTTATGTGGATCAAGAAGACTCAAAGGATCTTGTCAAACATGTTTCCATGGGAAAATTAGAGGGCACTATTAAATGGTTTAAAAAAGATAAGAGCCCTCGGTCAGATGGGTGGACAATTGAATTATATATTTCCTTTTATGATATCATTGGACATGATCTACTTAATTTGGTGGAGGAATGTAGACTTACTAGTCGTTTGTATGAGGTCATCAAGTCCACCTTCATCGCCCTTATTCCCAAGGTGGATTCTCTCCATGGGGGCTTCACTGGGGAAGCAATATCATACCACGTGGGTTTATATTGGGGGATATATATTGAGAAAAAACTAACATAAAATATTGGGGGATAGGTAGGGGGTAAAGGGTTTTTATATTGGAAAATATAAAAAATGGAGCTCAAAGTTAATGAAAAATATAAAGTGCTATTAAAAATGTTAGTGAAAAAATGAATACCTACAATATCTAGTGAAATTAGGGGTTTTTTAAATTGACAAATTGTACTGGGTTTATATTGGTAGGGGGTTAAATAATGTGATTTTTAAAGGTATTTTCCAATATGTATTCAAATTAAGGGTATCGTTTAATATGACACGAATGCGCGTGATATGTCAGTGGTTCACTGAGTGAATCCCCCGTGATTCTCCCAGCTCCTTTGATGACTTCAGGCCCATCTCTCTCTGCAATTGCCTTTACAAAATCATTTCTAGGACTATCGCCAACCAACTTAAGCCCATTTTGTCTAATCATATTCAACTTCAACAATTTTCTTTCCTACACAATCATCAAATTCATGAAGTAGTTGGCACTGCACAAGAGGCCCTCCACTCTATCAAGTTGAAGAAGCTCAAAGGGACCATTCTCAATATTGATTTATCTAAGGCTTTTGACAGGGTTAGCTCGCTATACATCAGAATGTTCCTTTCTCACTTGGGTTTCCCATTATCATTTATCACCTAGACCATGAGCTGCATTACAAATGCATCTTTCAGTGTTCTTATAAATGACTCTGCCTCCTATTTATTTCATGTAAAATTTGGGCTGAGGAAGGGATGCCCTCTATTCCCTCTCCTATTTCTACTTATTATGGAGGGGCTTAGTTGACTCATGCACCAAGCGAGAAGGGAGGGAAAGATATTTGGTCTAAAGATCACTGATCACTATACCACTACCCACCTCCTTTTTGTTGATGATGTGATTATATTTCTAAATGGAGGTATCCAATACTCCACTGCTTTGCATGATATTATGCTACATTTTTTTTCCAGCTACTACAGGTTTGGAGCCCATCAGGTTGAAATCCACTATTAATTTCTCTACTTTCTCAATTCAGGAAATGCAGATAGCTTCTTATAAGTTTCCCTATCATCGACTTCAATTGGAGGTTGGACTTAAATATCTTGCCATCCAGATTAAACCTCTTGGGTACAAGATTGCTGACTCGACATGGCTGGTAGCCAAGATAGAAAGGAGGCTTCACAATTGGAACCATAGATTCCCTACAAGGGCATGGATACTGGTACTCATGAAATCAGTACTGGAGCCAACGCTAGTGTACTGGATGTCATTAGCATGGATCCCTAAGGACATCCTAGCTCGGATTCAAAAATTATTCTCCATATTCCTTTGGAACGGAAATAAGGAAGGGAAACTATTTGCTTGGGTGGGATGGACCCAAATCGCTCTACCAAAGAAGTGGGGGGGATGGAGATTAAAGGATCTACTAGCTTTCACCCATGCACTTGCTGCTAAAATGGGTTGGCATATACTCACATCTAACACTCTATGGAAAAAGGTAGTGAATTACAAATACATCTGGCTATTACAAATCATGGAGAGGATCTGGCTTCCCACTTGGCATAAAACAGGCATTTCTTCAGTTTGGAGAGTTGTTCTCCACACACTACCTATTGTCAGAAATGGTTTAGTCTGGCACATCTATGATGGTCAATCGATGCAGATTGGCATTGATCCATGGATTGGCAATGGAAATTTGCATTGGCTCCCCAATGATCTCATTCAACACCTCAAATAAAATGAGATACATAGGCTTGCTGCCATAACAAACATGGAGAACTCCACCATTTTTGCAAAAGCATGGAAATCGGCTAGGGACTTAGGCATCCTAGCCCAATGGAATTAGGCATTGGATGAATATTTAAAGGCTTTGTTAGAATCCCATGTTTGCATCAAAGAGGGGGTAGACAAACTTATTTGGGTTCATGTTAGGCATGGAATATATACGCCCAAAGAAGGTTACCATGTCTTTCAAGTTGCACTTACACCACCTATACTGATTAATTGGTGGCAACACATATGGAATCTTAAAGCCCCACCTTGCACAAGATTACCCATGCATAACATATTGAAGAAAAAAGTAGCTACATGTACCAATCTCATGCACACGTCATATTACGATCCCTCTCGAGGTGTATTATGCAAACATGCGGAAGAATCAAACAACCATTTATTCCTCCACTACAGCGCGGTTATTGAATTATGGACTCAGGTCCTCCCATCCCTATCTATAAGTGCTCGATGACACAGTAACAACATTGTGGATGCTTGGAACCATTGGTGATTGGGGACCTCAAACAAAAAGCATCATTCTATTCCTTTGATTATATGCTAGTCCATATGGTTGAACCAGAACGGATATATCTTCAGAGACAAAGCTATAAACTGGTCTTTTCTTATCGCCTACATATTATCCGCATACCATGACATTCCGGATGATGATAAGACATCCCCTGTTCGAATAGTGACTACTGAAGTCATCAATCGTAGTATATCATGGGCCTATTTCAATGGTGCTGCTTAGGAATAGGGATGTGGATGGGGTATATTGTTGCACCAGTCTAAAATTCATATCTTTTGCATACAATTGGGTTTGGGGTCAGGCACAAATAATTTCACTGAACTTATCACTCTTAGTCACCTGCTCCACTTTGCACTTGCTGATGACTGCAAACATCTTCAAATCTTTGGGGATTAAAAAATTATCATAATCTAGTTCAAGAATGCATCCATTTTTCATATGCATCCACTCAAAAATATATTGGATGAAGCATTGCTTTTTAAATCCCAATTTGAATATATTTCTTGTCAACAAATTTTAAGGGAGCGCAATCAGGCTGCCGACCAACTACCCAAGGAGGCCACGGTCCAGCCCAGGGGCATCTGGCTCATAAAGGAACTACAAGGTGATGAACACTTCCAGTACTATCATTGACCATACATAGATCAACACTATTTGAGGGCCAACAGGCCCTAATTTTGTAGTATAAATTTGTCATGGTTTTTGATATAGACCTATATTGTATATATTATTACAGCACCGATTAGAGTCCACGCTATAAGGGTGTTTTTTATAGAACTATTTTTTTATGGCCACGGGCCCTACATATGCATATGCCACTCAGGCATTCACAACATGTAATTTTCTTTACTAATAGAAAATTGCGATTTTTCCCAGGGGATTTTTTTTTCTAATTTAAACAAAAAATAATCTACTTATTAATAATATAATCTCATTAAAATTGAACGGACTATTTAATATCAATGAATTTCATCCAATACACCTTAGATAACAAGGAATTTCTTTAACTATAAAAATTATAATGAGAGTGATGTTGAATATCAATGGATTTTAACTAATCTAAAAATTAACCAATTTCCAAATATATATTAATGAATTCTTTCTAGTTCTCTAAATATATATTAATGTAAGAGAAAAAAATCTAATAATTTATATATTTTAATAAAATTCTTCATCTTAATTAAAATGTCTTTCCAAAATGGTGTTTTTACATTCCCAAGTATCAATAGGCTTTGGTTAATGATTTTCTTCCTAAATCCTAAAACTGCCCATATATGGAACATTAATTTACCTTGGATTTGGATTTAATCTATAGCTTTTAAAAATTGTGTAATCTAACCTAACTATAAAAACTAACATTCCACATTCATGTTTAGGTTTTCTTATGTAATGACATTTTTAATTAATGTTATTCAAAAGATAATTTGGGTATGGACCAAAAAAACACTGATAAGTGCACGATAATCACTATTTACACATTAACCATCCCAAAGAAAACAACCACAATGTAGCACTCACAAAAAGAAGTTGATAAGTGTACGATATAAAAGCATAATAGAAACTTGCAATGTCTAATAAATCTAGACAAAAATAATATATAGAAATAACCTACAATCTCCAAATCAAATCAATAAAGACATAATAAACACTCGCAATACCTAATAAATTCACACAAAAATAATATATAAAAGACAAAATTCAACCATAAAACTTCATTACAAGACTCATCCATTCATTACTTATCAAGATTAATGGAAAATAAACATAACACCTTCAAACAAATATGGACAGTTTTGAAATCTGCCCTATTTTAACGAATCCCAAAACTTGTTCGGGGGCTGAATGTCTTTTCTACAAAAGGCAGAAGAGAAATATTGCCAAAACTTGATCGGGCTGAACGTCTTTCCTACAAAAGTCAGAAGTGAAATATTGCGCATAAGCCAGCGTTTCTCCTTTAACTTCGATAGAAAGACCACTAACTCCAGCTCATCTATGAAATTTTGTGATCTATACACAAACACGGGGACAACCTTTGACACCGCAGAATCCAACCTCCCGTTCCGCAAACTTGTGAGTCTTTAACCTGTAAAATGAAACCGACGACGCCTACAAGCTGATCTTTGTTTGGAAATTCTAGCACGTTACAAAAAGCAGCAGTGAAGGCGTGCGTATCTTCCCATTGAGCGTACCAGCTAGGGAAAACATCTACTGATCCGTTAAATTTAAATGCCTGTGGGCAAGTTTTCAAATTCAAACTTGCTATTCAACCGACCTTGCATTAATGCGTATACATCAACTGTGATTAATTAATTCGTCGGGGCTGCTGTCAGGCCTGGAATTTCACGTCCCACAGGACGTATTTTGGATTTCATAACGTATAACGTATTTCACAGTGCTTGAAAAATTTTCACTGACGTGTATTATAATAGACAAACTGTGAAAATGACTTCCAATTTCAAAGTTAAACGGTCAAAATCTATAATAAGTGAGGCCCATTAAAAGTAGCCTGCAGTAAAATTTTATGATACCTCATTCCAGTATAAGACTGGTACGAATTATAGGATATTACATCAACTTTATGTCCATAGATTGCTGAGAACACTGTGACATTTAACACTGTATTTATATTCTCCTATTTATTAGGATACCAAACTTTTATGAAGGGAAAATGGTTGGTATATGTTTGTAATTAGTGTTATTTTTTTCCTATCTTATCGGATTCTTATTCTCAACTTTTATGATACCTCATTCAGTATAAGACTGGTACGAATTATAGGATATTACATCAACTTTATGTCCATAGATTGCTGAGAACACTGTGACATTTAATACTGTATTTATATGCTCTTATTTATTAGGATACCAAACTTTTATGAAGGGAAAATGGTTGGTATATGTCTGTAATTAGTATTATTTTTTTTTTTATGTTATCGGATTCTCATTCTCAACTTTTAGGGTTCAAGAGTTTTTTTGCATTATCATCAATCAATATTGGGTTTCAATTCAATCTAAAATGTGCACTTAAGAAGTAAGTTCACAATTCCATCTTTCTATGCATTCTTGTGCACAAATGCTCTGGTGAAGAAAGCTATAATCTCTCTGAGTTGTGCCATGATTAAGTGGGACTTACTATTTTCTACCCAATCTGGATGTTATATGAATTCACCAATCTCAGGTGTGTGCTAGATAAGTATTTGCCCTAATTATCAGATTCTTCTCCTGCATAATTCTTTAGAATATTTGACTTCCTTTTTATTCACTAGATTATTAATGTGTATTTTCCTAGAGTGAATGTTTGATTGATTGCCCTCTTTATTCTTTTTCAAGCCCTTATTTATATAAATAAATGGAAGCATTTTAGGGATCACTGTAAAGGGATCTACTCTCGGAAAATCTCGACCATTATTTTGGATATAACATGAATAAGCAATTAGATATATATTTGATTATCTTTTCACAGATTCCCCTAATTGTTCTTTCACGTTCAACTATAGAGAAAATTTTGGGCATAAGTGTTAGTGTTGAATTGTTAAAGGCCAAAGGCATTAGATTTTATTTTGGACTTGTAAAGCTTTAGGTGGATGATACTAGAGAACTGAAATAAGAATCGATAATTAGTGGATGATACTTCAAAACATTTGGCAATCCATAATTAGTGAATGATACTTCAGAGCTAAAATAAGCATATGGAAATTGATATTTATGTAGTCATTGGGCCAAGTTCCAACTGTTTCCACACTGAACAAGGCTTTCCTTTCTCTAAAAACCGAATAGTCTTACACTATGGTTTCAAAGCAATAGAAATTGATAACTCCTTTGTCTATTTACTTAATTTATCCATCAGCAATGTGTATTCAATACCTTCAACATTTGTGTATTCAATACCTTCAACATTTGTGAAAACGAGGTATTTTCGTTCACTGAGCAGAAGTTGTAGTTTTTAGTTGGAAGAGACTGCAATTTTTAATTAGCATTTTACATTTTATGAAATAATTTGAAAAGTGATTATTTAATTAGGAAAAGTCAATTTTCACAAATTTATTTAAAACATAAAATAAAAAGCATGGAAAATGCAAAAAAGTCATGAAATTTTTGTTTAATTGGGCAAAAGGATTTGAAATTCCAGGCTAGCTGCGGTCATGCCAAAAAAATCGCAACCTACCCTCAATTGATGCATATACATCCACCGTGCTTTATCAATTCGTGGGACCTGAGGTCGTCCCAAAAAAATCGGATATGGCGTATAGCTAAAGAAATCTCCCAATGGCCAGAGGGGTATCACCAACATAGATCATATGCACCCCGAAATTCTTCATCCCATGTTACGATTATACCCATAAGAATGGCCTCGACGGTAAAGCATCGCGCAATAAATTTAATCCGTCAACTCGTAAATGCCCCTCAAATTTTCTCGGTATTGTAGCCCAAGTATGGGCATTTTTAGTTTGAAAGCTATATATTTATCTGGCTTTTCCATAATGAAAAAGTTAAAAAAATTACATTGTGATGGAAAATAATATATTATTTTATATTTATTTTTCATATTTTAAATTTTTATTAAATAAATAAATTTAAAAAGAAGATGGTTTCAGAAATATCATATATGATAATATCAAATAGTTTGGGTCAGAGCTAGTCAAGTTTTGTAGTGCTCACGATCTCATAATTTGCAACGGTCTAAAGAAGTGGCCCAATTCCAGCAAGATGACCTGCATCCATGGACTTGGTAGCAGCCTGGTAGACTACGTTATTTCCGATCTCCCATTATACAACGAAATAATAAATTTTGACATCTTAAACGACCACGAACCTGACTCTGATCATAGGCGTTTACTTATAACTCTCAATTTTGTCATGCATAGAGTTCCCACAGAAAATAATACTTACAACCAAAAGAACTTAATATTTGATAGAAATAAAAATGATCTCTTTCTAAATGAATTAAAAACTAATTTGCTTCCTTTATCTAGTATAGACAACATAAAAGAGCTCTATCATAATTTTACTACAACCCTTTGATATTCTATTAACAAGTTCTTAATTGAAGTTTCAAATAATGAAAGAAATAGCAAAACCAATCCATGGTATGACAAAGATTGTAAAAGTGCGAGGAGAGCTATTAAGGAAGTTGTTGAAGAATCTTTTAAAATGGACAAGATAAAAATATATAAAGCCCTAACTAAAAGGAAAAAGAGGCAATACTTTCGTCAAAGGCAAGAGAATCTCTTACACCTCTCTAAAGTAGCTCCTAAGAAATTTTGGAGGCAGATTTTGACTAGGAAGACTAAAGATAATAATAAAATTGCTCTTCACAATTGGAATTCCTATCTTAAAAAGCTTTATGAATCTCCAAATGTCATGGATAATTTGGAAACCCTTCTCACAACGAAAGAAGTTTTCTCTTTAGAAGACATTAAGTTTGGGGTTAATCACCTTGCTAATTGGAAAGCTAAGGACATTGAAGGTTACCAGTCAGAAATCTTAAAAATTGGAGGTCCTGTCCTCATCCCCCACATCCACAAGCTTTTCAATCAAGCAGTCAAGCAAGGGTTCCCTAAACCTTGAACTGAGAGCCTCATTATCCCTATTTTTAAAAGTGGGGATACAATAACCCCTCTAATTATCTAACAATTATGATTAGCCCTCTCTTAGCCAAGTTATATGGTAGTATTTTGGAAAAGAAGTTAAGCATATGGCTTGAAAGTGAAGGTAAGCGGGCTAAAGGCCAAGCA